>JANSTS010003233.1:16492-28998 GCA_026546915.1 Sylvicola fuscatus
GAAACAAGTTTTTACAAACCCCTGAACCTTTTTTGTCCTTCAGTCCTTTCGGTAAAAAAAAAAAATTTAGTGTGTAGTGTAAAATCAAATCATCTAAAAAGGCAAATTTTTGTTTTCCCACACATAAGAGGTACCATTACACTGAAATGTGCATCCCAGATGTCTGATCATAATGTCATATAACGTATGCGTTCACATTCGTACATACGCGTATATGTTAAATACGTGAATGTAAACTCAACTAGTAAATCTAGCCACAACTGTGCTGTTATACAACCCTTTCAAAACAAATACTATCCCGGTTTTGGGCAACATTTTCATTACCTGGATAATAGAAAATTGTAAAAAATGTCCATTACCATAATCTCTCTATATTTTAAGTTTTCTCAATCGAATTTTATGTATTAATCGACACATAATTCAAATAATTGGCCTTTTAAACATGAAAACTTGAATAAAACACCATAATTGCATGTTGGGGTAGTAAAAAACTGTCCTGCGCATATCCAAAAGTTAGATTTTTTGTTTTAACGCCGAGAAATATTCGTAGATTCGAGTTTTTCACTGTAGTTGCTTGTAAACATCTGACCAATAAGGGTCACTAATTAAATATTACTTTACTCTTTTCTTAAAGTGTAGTTGTGATTTTTTAGTTTGCCATTTCTACAAATTGTATTCAATTAGTGCAGTATAGTTACTTAGTGGCAGGATTTCATCTTTTATTGTAAGTTGTTGTTAATATTTTTTTGTACATTTTTTATATTAGTATTGTGTGAAGTTTTTTAAAATAGGAAACAAGTTGTCTCTAAAATTATAAAGTTGATCTCCAAACCCTAGATGTTTTTTCTTAATTATTTTACGATTAAAATCAAAGTTTTAGCGTCAATCAACAGCAACAAAAAAATTCGCTTGATGATTGACTTAAGTTGTTTGTTAAGAAAATTATACAGTTCGTCGGTTAATATAAATAAACAAACCAAATCGAAATAATTACGTAATAATATTCTCACTTAAAAGAAAAACATTTGATAAATGCTATATGCCAAGCCGTGGAAAAGAATAAGCGACAGTGAGTAAGAGTTAATTTACATATATCAGAAGTGATGATCTCGCATACGATCATCTGGAACCATTCATATAATTATTATCAGCATTACTTTGAATCGGTAATGTGAAGCCTTCATATTTGGAACCACGCCAGTAAGCATATTTGACAGTGTTATCGCGTTAAAATTCACTCTTTATGCTGAACAAAGAGCATTTAGCTGTGGCGTCCAGAATCATTGCACATTTGCATTAATTTTTTTCTTCAAAATTTTTGTTGTCAAATGAATTGTTTGAATTTTTTCACAACAACAAAGGATTCTCTAACATGTAAGTCGTGGCTAACAGAAACGTGCAAATCAGAAGCCATAGAAATAAATATTTCTTTAAATTAAATTTCATTCAAATAAATTTAAATTAATCTTTTCTTGCCAAATGAATTGTTTGCATTTTTCCAAAGGGCACTCTCACACGTGAGTTGTGACTAGTAAAAACGTGCGAATCTGAAGTTATGTGTTAGCAATTATGTATTTTTATTCTTCAATTACATTGTGTAAGAAAAAATTAATTTGTTTAACAATATAAGGAAAGGTAAAATAAAGAAAATTAAAAGCCGGCAGCATAACCATAGTCGTTGTCTGACATAACCTAATTAAATGTAATTAACATTTTTTACTTAACTATAACAAAAAAAATTCTATAATTATATTATTATATAATTTAATACTTAAAGACAATTGTTTAGTTCTGCAGAATTTACTTCACTACAATTGAGTGCATAACTGTTTAACTAGTCCACCCCTTACTGGCACCTTCAACCCATTTACCTGTACGAAATCATGTCGCAATGACGGGCATTAATCGACGCACACGTTCCCGCTGTATCCATTAGCGGAAAATGACGTGGCCCAAAGCTACAGGTTGATAGTTATCCTGCATTAAAAAGTAAATCTGAATACTTGCCAGTTCACCCCCGACTTGCACGCAATCCGCCAAACGTCCAATACGGCCGGCTAACGAGCTGACGCGTTTACTAACTCTAATAGAAGTTCGATGAGTGGCCACAGCCTATAAAATAGTAAAAAGCGAGGAATTTTAAATTTCCATTGTGATCACTTAGGTCCTTTGCGCATACACAAGTCGGGGCAATACAATTGTGATGTAATGCCTGTGTAATAGTTTTGTGTTCCTGCGTGCCAAGTGCCGACTTTCCAGTGTGTGAGTTCCGCTGGTGGTGCGGACGTGCGCTCAATCTGTCTATCAGAGGGCGACACATCAGTGCTGGCTGGACGGTTTCAAGAGTTGGACGTTGATCGTTGTGTTTTCTGCAAATTATTTCCTTGCGTCTTTCAGCTGGATTTTGCTGGCTAGAAACCATTTTTTGAAACTAAATCCATTGTGTGCCACTTAATGGCTATTGTTGTTCAGCCATTTTACTACAATTTGGAAAAACTGGACTTTTTGTGTCGATCCGCTTCTGTGCATTAAAAACAAAGTAATTTCTGTAACGGTATGTTACTTAATAGTTTGAATTTCATAAACCCGATTTCGAATGAATATTTTGGATAGTATTTTTTTATTTTTTGTTCAACCAATACTTATTGGTTCTTTGGTCAATAAATTAAACGTAATTGTAATGAATTCCTAAGGGATTTGATAAATGTCTGAACTCCCAATAGACTAAACAGTTTATTATTTGCCAAACCTGTAATTAATGGTAAACATATTTTATTTGTTTTATTATAGTCCACAAATGAAACTGACAAATCTGCGAATTACCATTCCATACAGTTCACACACGAATTCATCGGAGCAATCGAAAATCATCATCAGCATGAGAAATCCAGGCGATTTAAAATGTTCCATCACAAACAAGGAGGAGGATGATCCCAAATTGTCAATTCCCAGCTACTTTACCATCGATGAACTCTCAAAGCCGCACACCTCGCCAGCTGTAAACATCGTGGTCAGCGTGGTTCCACAAACATCGGAGACGGTTTTGGAATACTATTACAATTATGATGTTATCAACGAACAGATTTTGAACTCAGGAATGACCATACAAAATACGGAGTCCAATCAAGGTGTGGAAACTATAAGGGCGATAGAAATTGCGAAAAGACCCAGAAATGCGATACGAAACGAGAATGCCCGCAGAGAAATTAAAAAATGGAATCCGCCAGAACAATCACAGATTCAGCCCAAGAATAACAGCGAAATCAACAACAGAAACCAACGACTTTATTCCAAATTCGACTCGATTCATAAGTCGTTACCAACCAAAATAACACAACTCAATTTGGATGTTGCACCTAGATATATACAAACTATGCCAAGTATTTTGGAACAACTAGTGACTCAAGAACCTGCGAAGAAGCCAGCAGACATTAACCAAAACAGTGACAGCACGAAGACAAAGCGTTCGTATAGGAAGAGAAATGCAAAAGCCACCCAAATCATGAAGGATGATTTGAATGGCCAGAAGAGATATGCCATTGATTATTCAGATATCTCAGACGATTCAAACGGAGCTTTCATAAAAGGTAGAGACATGCCGGATATTACAAAAGACTTGGAGGAACCGAAAGTTCCAATTGTATCTACATTGTCAAATGTTATCAAAGAATCTGGATACAAACTTGGAATTGGTACCAAAAAGATGACTGCTGGATTTACTATACGTTCTACCGAAACCTCGATCAAAAGTCAAGATATTAGTTTAGTGACAAATCAATTAAATACGAAGGTGTCTAATACTACTAAATCATTAAAATCCGTTAGAATTATTCCCAGTTTTAATGGTCGGAACAGTGGACATGTGTATATACCCAATCGTGACCAGCTAGCTCACAAGGAAACTCGACCAAAAATCATTGTTGATGTGCCTAAAAAACAGCAACCTTCACTTTCTAAACAGAATTTAAAGGTATCTAAAATATACCGAAAGAACCAAAATTCATCACAACTACAGCCAAGAGAGTATCATCCACCAGTCCAACAACTTCAGCCATTCCCAAATAATTTGATTTTTCCACCTGGAACTAAGCAGCACAAAGGGGAATCATCAATTCCAAATAAAAACTTTCCAATGGGTTTTCGCCCTGGATGTTATTTTCCGCCAACCGGCCCTGGTCCAATGCCGGTTCCAATCGCGGTGCCTGTACTGCCACTAAATGCGATCGTCTTGCATCCAAGCATGGCGCATCTTCGGGCGGCGGCTATAATCGAAAGTCAACTTATGAAAATGCGACTGATGGATCAGGCATTAGCTGCAAATCATGGTAATATGGGATTTCCAGCATATTTTCCAGAGCCAAATAAGGGAATGTGGCCTGCCGGAATGGAATTCCAAAACTCACCGCCAAACAGCTCAAATGTTTTTGGAAGTCATTCTCGGCCATACATCTTTAAACAGTGATTTAATTTTCTTCTCCCAAATCTCCCAATCCATCAACATTTGATTTACAACAAATTACAGTTAAACAATAACAATAAATAAAACGAACTGATTAATAAATTTATCGAAAGATGTTTTTTTTTACAAAATCTCATTTAAACTTTTAATACAATTTGAAATTAGTAATATTATTGAGTAATGTTCGTTAGGTTTTTGTGTTTCAACCCTTATTCAGTAATGAACATACATATCTTATATATTATACATATATACTATATGACAAATATTTTTAGCTGTCAAAATAATTACTATATTGAGGTTATGCTGAAACAAATAACTCGCAAATACGTTTGTTATGTGTTTAGAAAATTGTTTTGCATAAACATAATTATTTAAGTAAAATAAAGAATCTAAATAAAAAAATATAAAAATGTCACTTGCCGATGAGTTGCTTGCTGACTTAGAGGAAGCCGAGCACGATGTTGAGCAATCAGACGATGAAAAGGATGAATCCGCCGAATTGGCCGGTATCCAGGATGAGGCAATGGTAGAAATGCCAATCGAAGAAGATGTCGAGGCAATGGAAATCGACGTCAAAGTGAATTCAATCAGAGAGCTGTGTAAACTACGCGATTCCAGTCGCTTACAAACCATTTTACAACAAATCGACCAGTATGTTGAGAATCCTCGGAAAAGCAGTGAAATGGTGGGAAACGTCGAGTCAGATCCAGAATACCAACTGATTGTAGAAGCCAACAGCATTGCAGTAGAGATTGACAATGAAATTTGTAGGATTTTTAAAAGCTTATACAAAATTTACTATTTTACCAAATGAATGTTCATTTTTGTAGCCATAATTCATAAGTTTACAAAAGACAAGTATCAAAAACGATTTCCCGAGCTGGACTCCCTTATTGTCGGCGAAATTGATTATTTATTGACGGTTAAGGAGTTGGGAAATGAACTGGACCAGGTGAAGAATAACGAAAATTTACAAAAATTCCTCACCCAGGCCACCATTATGATTGTTTCGGTAACTGCTTCCACTACACAAGGGTAAGTTTCAGGGATCTACAGCAATTGAGCTTTTTTACATAATTTTCACTGTTTTTTAGCGTCCCATTGACAGACCACGAAAAATCTCAAATCAATGAAGCTTGCGACATGGCTGTTGAATTGAATAACTTTAAGATCAAAGTCTATGATTATGTTGAGAGCCGAATGACGTTTATTGCGCCAAATATGTCTATGATCATTGGAGCGTCAACAGCGGCCAAGATTTTGGGTATTGCTGGGGGACTAACGAAATTGTCTAAAATGCCAGCATGCAATGTGCAAGTTTTGGGATCACAAAAGAAAACTTTGTCTGGGTTCTCAAAGGTGCAGATGTTGCCGCATACTGGATTCATCTATTATTCACAAATTGTTCAGGACACGCCGCCGGTTAGTATTCTTATCGATCTATCTTTATCGAAAGCAGTTTTAACTTATAATAATTGTTTTAAAGGATCTTCGTCTGAAAGCCGCACGTATGGTTGCCGCTAAATGCACATTGGCGGCACGAGTTGATGCTTGCCACGAGAGTGTTCACGGTGAGATTGGATTGCGCTTTAAGGAAGACATTGAAAAGAAGCTAGACAAGTTGCAGGAGCCTCCTCCAGTAAAATTCATCAAGCCTTTGCCAAAGCCGATTGAGGGTAGTAAAAAGAAACGTGGAGGTAAACGAGTACGCAAGATGAAGGAGCGTTACGCCATGACTGAGTTTAGGAAACACGCGAATCGTCTAAACTTCGGAGATGTAAGTTCAATTCGAAGTTTTGTCTTTAAAATGCTGATAACAATTTTTTTAGATTGATGAGGACGCTTATCAAGAAGATTTGGGCTACACTCGTGGTACCATCGGTAAAGCCGGCACAGGCCGAATCCGTTTGCCACAAGTTGATGAAAAGACCAAAGTTCGCATCAGTAAGACGTTGCAGAAAAACTTGCAGAAGCAGCAAGTCTACGGTGGAAGCACCACAGTTCGCAAACAAATTTCTGGTACAGCTTCCAGTGTTGCTTTTACACCGTTGCAGGGATTGGAAATCGTCAATCCACAAGCAGCAGAAAAAAGCTCCGATTCGAATGCAAAGTATTTTTCAAATACTTCTGGTTTTTTGTCAGTCGGCAAAAAAACTACTTGAATATGTAAATTAGTTTTCATTTTATAAATAAAATATATTTCAAAACAAGAATTTGGGATGGTTAAAAAGTTCATGTCGGCAACACTGAAGTGACACATCTTCAAAATATTATAGTTGACTTAACCAACAAAATTCAGGGGTCGATGGTCGACGTCACTTACCATAATCATAAACCATTGCAAATGTTTATTGTACACAGATTTGTGCCGCTTCATCCATCCTGGTAGTGATACACACGAATTAGCAGCTTTTAATTTAAGAAAATGATGTGTTTCATCAACATCGACGTCATAGAGTTATGATGTGGACAACGAGGCGTCTCAAAGTATTAGAGAACACAATCCACTGGCACTAAAGCTGAACCAAATTCGTAGTCGCTGCATTTTAGGGCGTTTAGTGTACAAAGTTATTATCAATTAGGGAACAACGTAATTCAGTGTCTTACCGCACACAAGATGAAGGCGTTTGAAGTGCTCCGTAAGTTCGATGCGTATCCAAAGACAATGGAGGACCTGCGTGTCCGCACTGTGGGTGGAGCAGCCGGTAAGAGCCTTAATTGCCTGCCAAATTGACTTTTAAATTAAACTAAAAATTATTTCAGTGACAATTTTAAGCACAATATTGACGATCATCCTGATAATTGGTGAAATCAAATCTTTTCTAACTATTGGAATCTCTGAGGAATTGTTTGTGGACACAACTCGAAATCATAAGTTGAAGATCAACTTGGATATTTACGTGCCAACAATTTCGTGTCCTTGTAAGTATCTACAATTGTCGATCTGTCATAATTTTATTACATTTTTTTTGATTAGACTTAAGTCTGGACGCCATGGATTCATCTGGTGATCAGCATCTGCACATAGAGCACAACATTTACAAGAGGCGCATGAATTTGGATGGTCATCCAATTGAGGAGGCTAAAAAGGAAGACATTCAACAGACGACGACCACAACAACCACGACGAAGGCACCAGATGAGGCCCTTGTTCCCGTTACTCCTAAATGTGGCAGTTGTTATGGTGCCGAAATGAATAAAACACAGTGAGTTTGTCCATTTCGTTTCCGGTAATAAAAAAGCGATAACTATCTACCGTTTTTTAGGTGTTGCAACACATGTCAGGAAGTTATTGATGCGTATCACGAGAAACGCTGGAATCCATCACCAGAGAGTTTCGAGCAGTGTCAAACCGAGAATGTTGGAGAGCTATTGGATCGCAAAAACGCTCTCAACGAAGGCTGTCAGATTTACGGACACATGGAGGTCAACAGGATGGGTGGCAGTTTCCATGTAGCACCTGGCAAAAGTTTTTCACTCAACCACATTCACGTGCATGACGTCCAGCCATTCACATCGTCCACATTCAATACTTCGCATCAAATTAAACACTTGTCCTTTGGCGATAAAATTGATTTTGCCAACACTCACCCACTGGATGGCATGGATGTGATTACGAAAGAAGGTAAAGACAATTTTAACTTTTCTAACGCATTTCTTTTTATTTATAAACTCTAGGGATAATTAATTACAAAATACACAACATATAACGTTGAGTGTCGCAGTCTAGCAACGAATGCCGGTTCCGATGGCCATGAATGTGCCGAAAGTGCCGCCACCTTGCAACATCACTTTGCCCACATTGTTGACTAGTTCTCGGCCTCGTAGTCCATATCTGTGAAACGGTCATTAAGTCATGCTACATTCTCAATGGTTATCAAGTTAATTATTACCTTAGAGCTGAGAATCCGCCGAACAAAACTCCAGTGGCCATGCCGACGCAGAAGCCGATGCCGAAACCCATTTTCATGCGATCAAAGCAACTGGGGCCTTGCTGCGATTGGTACATACCGCCTGGCACTGCTGGCATTTTGGTTTATCCTGGATATTTATCTCAACAGGGGGATGAAATTAACCAATATAAAATGATGAGATTACGAGTTTTTCCAGTGCAAGAATTTTTCAATGCTTCAATTTTGACAGTTGTGACGTATTTCAGATGTCAATGCGCTGTCAGTGCGCTGTTGTCATTTTTCTTCTTTAACCTCAGCGTTCTCTGCCAACATTTTTAAATGTTTATTTACCGTTTCATCTAATTATAAACATTTTTATGTTTATTTTGTTTATTTTTGTGTTAATTTAAAGCGCAATTAAGTGGAATAATAATGGATTTTTTTTTAAAAGGAGCAACAATGTTTCAATACTACATCAAGATTGTACCGACCATGTACGTTAAAGTGAACGGTGATGTTGTCAATACAAATCAATTTTCTGTAACTCGACATTCCAAGAAGGTGTCAGTCATCTCCGGAGAAACAGGAATGCCAGGAGTATTCTTCAGCTATGAATTGTCTCCGTTGATGGTCAAATACACTGAGAAACACAAGTAAGACTTATTTTTCTTAAGCAAAACATGATGACTGAACATGATTTTCCAACAGATCATTCGGACACTTTGCAACAAACATTTGCGTGATTATTGGCGGCATCTTTACAGTCGCCAGCATTCTGGACTCATTCCTCCACAATTATGTGATTCGGAAGAAAATTGAACTTGGAAAATTGAGCTAATAATAAAGAAACAAAGTCATATATTTGTAACTAAAAGATCATATTTTTATTTCATATACTACAGAGTTCTTAAGAAGGCGTCATAGGTAGCAACTGTTGATTTGGCCACGTTAATGACAAACTCCAAGTCAGTTCCGCCGACCAAATCATCCAGTGATACATAAAGCGGCTTTTTACAGTCATATTGATCTTTTCCAATGGCCTGCAAAAACTCGTGTCTCTGTTTGATGCGATATTTCCGGTGCAAAATTATGGACGGCTGCAGGACAATCTGTTCGTGCGGAATCTTCATGACATTGTGAACATAGTCAATGCGCTCATGTAATGATGATTGGGCCAACATCCACAATTTCGGCCGTTGCAACAGCAGACTCTTGACCTCTTCCTTTTCAAAACCCATTTCTTCCTTAATCGTAAACGTATTTAACCGGATATGTTCCATATTATATGTAATCAGCTTTGGATTGGTAACTGCCAATTGTCGCACTTCAGCACCGGTTAATTCGAATGTTGTTTGAAAGAAACCCAAACGCCTGTCAATACGTTTCGTTGGGAACATCAACCAAAACGGATTCGTCTGAATGATGTTGATTATCTGTGATGGCTGAAACTTTTTGTGTTCCAAGTAGTTTACGCGCACAGTCAAATCGTCGATACTTTCTTTGAAAATGAGAGGATTTTTCGTTATGAAATCACCAAAAGATTCAGCTGGTATTCCCAAGTCATGGAGAAAGATTAAATGACTCTTTACGTCGCGTTCAAAATCTAGGTTTAGCACAAACTGACCGAGCCCCTTGCGTTTTTCGATGCTGTGCAGATTGACTCCCATCTTTATCAGCTCCTGCAGATTTGGAGACTGTTTCACGTATGCTGCAAGGTTGAAGGCGGATGAAACGGGTGCATCATCGTTTGCGGTCACTATTTCAGCAACCTTTGTGCCGGACAGTTGAGCTTCTTTGGGACTGTGCCGCTTTATGCGGAGTGCATTTTTTGGGATTTGTTCGTTTGTGGATGGTACAAGTGAACACAAAAGCCGAATTTGTGGATTAAATGAGCAAAGTACTTTTTTCTGAGAACAAGTGACAACACTTTTGAATAATGTTACTTTAGAAAACATTGCAGGAAGTATTAATTTCTTTGCATTTTTAATTTAAACTTATTCAAATTATATTTATTTACATTTAAATATAATAATTTTAAGGTTATGTTTAATACTAAAATAAATTATTTTCAGCTAATTCAGCACTTATTTCGAAATTCGAAATAAAGTCAAAGCGCAATTTTCAAAAACATATTTATTTTTTAATTTAATTTTAATTATTTATGTCTTTAAACTTAAAAAAATAAGTATTGATAGTGTTTCTGCTGTATGGTTTGAAATTAGTGTCAATTTTACACCTTTTAAGACTGAAAACTAAAGAACTCCATTGACCCCAATCTAATTCCAATAATTACTAAAATTATCGTTCAACTAATGTTTCGTGTTGTCATAAAAGCCACGAGGCCCACCCGAAACCCAAAAAATTATTTCTAAGCCCATTAATTTAGCTTCAATCAGTATTACTGCCACATTATCGGGTATTTCCTTTTCGGACGTGGAAGCCACAACAGCGGGCGGATGCCAATGACCAATGGCCACCTTCCTCATCAAGTTGTACGGCCAAGTGGCAATCAGCTATCAGCTTGTTGAATATTCGGGCTGAGGATGCCGAAAACGCGTGTTGCGAATATTCGTGACTACAATGCCGCCATGGAGATTTTATGTTTATTGGTTTTAGGCTTTTGTGGGCTGTGGTTTACCCGTTCCCATGTGCTTTGGAATACCAGGCAGAAAAAAAGTAAGAAAAAACGGTCTGTTTTGTTGTGGATTCCGCACACAATCGTCAATTCTGCTGGCTCTTTTTGGACGAACATCACCATAATCCAACGGCTTTCACTCAGCCCAGTGCAGCGTGTTATCGTATTAAATATTTAAAAAGAAGCTTCCTGTAGGGGATGTTTGGGACACAGCAAAAAGGGTAGTTGGTGCTTTAGAATTTTATGTCGTATATATGCTAAAAATACCATCGACGTCGCGGGTATGCCGTACATCTGCAGAGGGTGTGCATGTGGGTATATGACACACGTGGTGGCGAACGTGATTGTTATCCCTACACACTAGCAAATTCAACAAAACGAGAACATCCTCTGTAATCCTTTGATGGTGGGGAATACCTTTTCTGTGCAGCTTCTTTTTCTTTTTATTACCGAGATAAGTGCGCTAACGGGGTGCATATGTGTGTGCATTGCTCTGGAGGGGGTGAAAACTTTTTCGTGTCTTGTCAGTTCTTTTGAATTGTTCACGTTCATTCAATTGGATTGTAGCCTTTGTTCGGTTAGAAGGTTATCGACTGAATTTGTTTGATTACATAGAACGTTTTATACATTCCGTCTTAATTACTCTGTGAAAGAGAATCTTTCCCATTCCTTTGGAGATCATTCAAAATGCTTTGCCATTCCTATTCAATCTTAAATTTATTTAGCACATGTTACGTGCTGATAATTATAAATAAATCGAAACTGAATCATATAAATAATGCATAACTTGCTAATGGATAAATCCAATTCAATTAGCATCGTTTTCGTGACGAGTTTTTACGTTAAAATTTATAATTGATTAAGCATACACAAAATTATCTGCCATCGGCCATGCAAAAAGATTATTCGATTAGTCGTTTCTTTGTGAGTCTATGACATAATAAAGTATTTATAGGCATCCAAGCAACCTGATGAATCTTTAATATCTTGGACATGCTTAAATTGGTCAATTCTAGGAAAAGAATGTAGGCCGAAATTATATTAAATACAATTGAGAATTTGGTTCGCTTTTATATGTTTTTATGTTTTCTATCTCTCTAAGAAGAACTCATAAGAACATTGAAATTTTGTAAACAACTATCAAAGAAAATAGTTTGGATGAAAATCATATTTTTAACTCAGGATTTATACAATGATTTCAGGGAAAGTGTTCAGAGAAAAGTTAAAGGCAATCAAAATGTTTCTTTTTGTGATTTCTTTTATCAGAAGCGTGACTTTGGAAACTATTACTTAATTTAAATCCATATACTCTCCCTATAATTGAAACATTATAAAAATTCAGTTTTAAAATTATTTTATAACGGTTTCTACTTACAAAAAAAAAACACAACATGTTTCAAACATCTGTTTATTTTAGTCAGTTCAGTTATAAATATAAACTCTACAATTATTATAAAAATTCTCATATTGTTAAGTGTAATTTTGACCGGAACCTTCTTAATATGAGTGCTCCGTT
>JANSTS010003244.1:7603-19998 GCA_026546915.1 Sylvicola fuscatus
ACAAAAACTATAATACATTTAACCAAAGGATACCATACAAAACGTTTCGCATACTAACACGTTAAATATGCGTTATGTATCATGTTAATTAATATTTACATTTCAAATGATAGTCTCTAATTAAAAGCCACTAATTAAGGTACATAAACGAGACCTGAATTGTAAGCTTTATATAATTGGTTAATAATTGTAACTTAATGTTACACGTTTGTATAATTGTCACAGCCATCATAATAACATTCGTCTTCCTTGAAAGCTTCTTTGCAATTAGCGGTTTACAACCCACCCAAGCGTTAAAACTAAATCGTACTAAATTGTACACATACCATGTTAATTTCTTTGAATTTATCTCAATGATTTAATAAAAAGTGTATGAATATATAATATTTCGTAGCCTTATTGTTTCGAAATTCACAGTGCCAACTAAATAAGATGAAAGCTTGGTTTTCATACAAATAAGTAGAGAACTTGTAGCATGAATAATTAAAAGTGAATTAACAAGAAATCCCCAAGAAGCCAACAAAGTGATGAAATTAAATTAAATCAGTGCAATTAAATATTACAAAAAAAAGCAAATTAAGTGTGTGTCAAGTGAATAATGTCGTCTGCCCCATCCCCGCGACGTCGAGCACGTCTCCAGCGATCGGAGCGCCTGCACAGTGACACACATACGCCATATTCCTCGTGGGAGGCGCTGGTGCGTGACAGTTTCGGACAAATTGCATGGCCAATTAAGATAACATCATGGGAGCTGGTGGAAGATGGTCCTGAAATAGTGCCAACTAGGTAGGTACTTTAAAATTAATCATAATGTTATCGTCTCCTTTTCGTTTGGCCAGATATGCCAATTGCATAAGCTTTGTGAGTGGCTTCATTTATCATCGATATTCAAGAGTTAATCTACTCGTAGTCAAAGATATTTATGGATGTAGAGGAAAAATCTGACAATGTAATCGATGTAAATGACTGCATGAATGTATGTTGAATTGCACAATTGCAATCTAGATATATTTCCACTTTACAGATTACCCACTCGGGGTACAAGTCTGCGAGTTTACTATGCACAGGTGGGAAAGATAAATAGATCGATAAATTCACGATGACGATCAGCAAAATGCAAATGGCACTCTTGTCGCGTCGTATGTTCATTCAGAATGCAGTGAAACTACCTCGTTTATTTAAACACATTTGGGACGGCTAAAGCGACTGACTGAGCAAACTAGCCAAATTGTCGATGTGGGTCGTTCGATATATCCTCTTATCGACTTAATAAATATTGTGGAAACAGTGGAAGCGCCATAAAATTGGCACTGTCCCCACATTTAAACGAGCTCGCGGTCCATCTGTGTTAAATTTTAAGTAAGGTCAACCCACATTAAAATGTCGTCCCCGTATTTCGGCCAATTTGACGTCGCCTGAAAGCATCTTCCTGCATTATTTAGCGCAAGAAATGTATTTACTTTATTGATTTGACGTTACATTGTTGTGTGCAGAACTTGTTTTGAATTTAAAGTTTCTGAACGGAAGCTATTTGGAACTTATGAAGAAACATAAACATCGGCACGTATTACTAATGTCCTTTCTACACAAATATGTTTGCGTTAAGTAAATAGTCTCTCATCGTATGCCCAAAAACTTTACCTTCTCTTTTGCATTTTAATCGTTAATTCAATTGAGTAACATGATTCTTGATTGTGCCTTCATTGAAATTCAATTTAGTAACATTGTTTGTATGTGCTTTTTGCCAAGAAAATAAAAAGATGATTGATTCGTCCATATAGTCCATAGAAATTTTGCCACACGAACGTCCAATGTACATAATTTGATTATTTTCGTATTGAAACCATTTTTCTGATATGTTGACTTTGTAGAAACCAATAAATATTATGTATTAGATCGATGTTGTTCTTTATTCAAATAATATCGATTTATTATGCATAAGGTTAAAATGGCTTGTATTCCTATTAGTTCTACTTATGTTCTAAAATTTAAAAGTTTTTTTTCATGAACTTAAGGTGCTTAATCTTCAAATTCAAAATATGTATTGCCTTTTAAATGGCTTTAGGTGAACGACCACGTAAATCCTTACAATCTTAAAAAAGTTTTTAGCCAATAATTTCTAATAGCCATAGCATAAATAACAATGGCGTCGCAGACTAATAACATTCATTTACCCAAATCGAGTTTAAATTAATTAAAGCCACGTGCAACTAAATAGCTATCAATCAGCCCACATGAAATCCTGCAACCGCTTAATTAAAAAATTACCCTGCCGTCTATCCCACAGAGCTGTCGCCTTCGTATCAAAAAACAACCACACACCATCAGTATTAGACTCAGATGAATTAACAATTCACATTTGACTCTGCACCCTCATACATACAAAAAAATATACGAAAACAATTTAAGAAAGACGTCTGTCGGCGAAAATTCCACTTTCCACGATTCTTTTGTTTTCGCATCGCGTATTATTGGATGTTAAGAGACGCCCGTTTAATCGCGCGCCTCTCATCTTCCAGCGATGTCCTCTTTGCGCTTGACGTTAATATGTTCGTGTCTCTAGAGTGAGATACTGATGGCCATCAAACAATGGCCTGAACTCGGGTTGACACGTATACAGGTACACATAGAGTGCACAGTGGCGCGGATCGGTGCGGCGCGGCGGCTGCTGTACATGCTTACATGCAGATGGAAAAACGGAAAGATATTCGAAGAAAGCTCCCGCACAACCGCACACACCGAGAAAAAGAAAAGATAAGGGATACAGCTTTATTAAATTCCTGTAATGCCATATACCTGGTGCCTCCCGCATTTCCCACATCCGGAGTGGCAGTTATGTACAAAGCCAAAGGGCGAATGAGCATACAGCTACTGTACGGCTCAAGCTTTAAGTACAATACAAACTCTCGCGGGTATACTAGATCCTTGTAGAATGTGGACGGGCCATCCTGCGGCATAGGTCGTTATTTAGCAACGGCGCGGTGTAAAAACACACTTTTTATTCTCGTTTAAATTCGCGAATTAATAATGATGAACGCATTCTTTGGGAATGAATTGTTTAAATTGTTTCGAGGGTTTATTCCTTATTCTGGCAAATTGAAATGGATGAAGGTCTGCAGTGCAATGTGCTTTTCACGACCTAAGGAGCCTTATTCCTCAATTATGCCATTTTGAATAACTAATTGTTCTGATAGAGGGTTGAAGGGAGGAATTATTCATTCGATGGATGTAGTTAGTTAGAGAAATTTTCAATGTTATTGGTTAATTAATGGCAATGGAATTGAGTGCTTCACTTTCGCGAGATTTTTTATGAATATTGTAATGGCAACTTCAAGTTCACTATATTGAGTAGAGTTAATCATGAGATGAATTCGCAGTTAATCCAATTAAATTGGAATTATTTATCCAATTGAGTTCCAAAGTACATAATATATCGACGTCAGTCATTTCCCAAGAAAAAAACAAGCTGTCAATATCGAAAAATTTCGCGAAAATAATTTAATTGAATAACGATCATACCTGTATCAATAAGTGATGGAATTAATAATTTTATTCGTTTATGTTAATTATGCGAAGGTAATCCAGATTTTTCCCTGGTGAAAATTCCATAAATAATGAATTATCGACCACCATACGCAATTTTTGCAGAAAATATTTTAATCAATTTTCATACTGGCTCTCTTCGTCCCTTAAGCTTGCACCAATTTATCAAACGATGCGGCGCTGCATAAGCCGTCTGGATTAAGCCTTTATCAAATATGCAGAGAAAATTTCTGAACTTTCGGGAAATGGAATGCTCCTTGACTGGCCAACAAATGATATTAGCTGTCAACGGTTTTTTTTTTGTTTTCTGTAATGGCGACGTCTGTGGCATCCAATTACGCAGTGATGGGTACTTTATTAAAAATCGAGCCCAGACCCAAGCAAATCCGGGTGGGTACACGAGTAAATAATAAATTTTATTTTAAATACGACTCTGTTGTATTTAACAAGAAAGAGATCAACGTGTCTCGGTGTGGCGAAAAGATTAGAAAATTCGTAGGCCGAACAATGTGTGTATTTACTTTGACGTGCAGCTTTTAGAAGCTTTACCACTCGGTGAGCACAAAGAAACATGTTTAAATGTGACTACTGTGAAGACAGATAATGTGGTGGATGTAATTTGAAGGGTAAGGAGTTTTCAACAGCAAATGCTGGATATTGTTGGCTTGGAGAAATATCCGCTTTCAAAATGCGGCAAGGATAACACCAATGTATTTGTTGTATTTATTTGCGTTCGTTGAGGCACATAACAATAACGTCTTGTGTTGAAGAATATACGACTTTGGTTCTTTTGTTTGTCTGTGTGTTCTGAGAATATTAACGCAACATCTGATCTCAGCCTTATTCTTCTGCATCACTTAAACATGTTTTTTATATATACTTTGAACCACAAAAAGGCGTGCCAAAGTCTCATTCAATTTAAATTGAAACTCGTCCGTCAGGAATCAGGATTATTTAAGACTTTAGTCATCGGATCGACCCTTTTCATCACATTTCCTATTGCAAGAGATTTTGCTCAATGCCCATTGATTTCTCTCCAATTATTTTCGCCAGATTTGTAATCTTCAAGATTATAAACATTAATCAGAATTTCTTGTTTCATTTCACTTTCCAATGCGGAAATTCAGTCTTGCGAGAGTGACTGTGATTACAAGATGCTTTATAGCCATACGATTCCGAAAAATGGTACGTGAATTTTAGCAACGGTACATTACCCAAAAATGTTTCCGGATTTATGGTAAGCTAACTAAAAAGAATTACAGAATTTTCTTGATGTTTTTTTTTGCATTTAGAAAAAAAGTTATTAGTTTTTTTAAAGAGTAAAATAAATACTTTTATCGATTTTCGCTATAGAACTACATTGGCAGCTAACCAATCCAAAAATAATAGCCTTAGGTGTCGTCCACAATTTATCAGATAATACAACAGAATAATAAAACAGTATAAAATGAATTAGGACATTATTCTCTTTGACGTCCATTAAAACGCATCACAAGTTTTTGTGTGCTTTCGTTCAAAATAAACAATAAAAAAATATCGCTTTAATTAATGATTTTTTGAAAGAAATAACAACATATTTATTAAAAAAATGAGCAAAATTAAATGTAGCAGAAGCCTTACATTTCTGCACAATGTCTTCAATGACACCGACAATTTTAAGAAGTCGGTGAATAACATTTCCTTCCGCTCAAAGGAAACGTCGTCGAAAGTTTTTACTTTGAAATGACGCAATTTTGAAAATACTGAAACTTTTTTGCGCGTGTTAAATTCGTGATAGTCAAACAAAACAAAAGCTCAGTAAAATAAATAATTATCAGAACCGCTCAGTATACAAAAATATTTATTATTGCTTTCGGGGAAAAAAATGTTCCAAGGTTTTTGCTGTTTTTGTATTAAACACGGGCCGCGGGCTTATTAGAGCGTCAATGTTACGGCCAGATGGAGCTTTTCATGAGGCAAATAAAATAATAATTCTGAACGATCGTCAAAAAAGAAAAACTGTAAACATTGTTGTTTACGGCCTGAGTTTATGAACATTACATTTATTCCTTTTTATTGCGATCCTTTTCTTTGTAAATTGGGCCATGTTTTATATTTGACTGTTTTATTAGTTACGTGTTGCACCCGCTCTACATGTGCTTTTCTCCCAGATTAATGGAGATAGATTTCTTTCCAATATATAATTCAATTTGCTTGATGAACTAGAACTTCTGATTCTATTTGTATAATGTTTAGCTTCAATCCTAAACGTTTTATATAAAAATAATTTTTTTATACATACACAATTTACGTGTTGAGCTAAATCTCCAATTACAACGTTGCAATTTCTTAGAGTATCATTGTAACTCAATAACACATGCATTTTCCACCATGTCTCAGGTAATCCTTGCTACTTTAGTAATTTAGTTGTCTTGTGAAATTGTTTGACACTAAATGAATACTAGGAAAATTCTAAATTTTCCCGTTTAAAACTTTTTCATTAGCGAAGGTAAAGTTTTACCACGATAAATTCACTACATTGTAATATTTCTTATGGTGCACTTACTAATTTGTAAAAGTCTTCAGTTTCAATTTAAATTTAGTACTGGAATGCAGGTACGAAAACAATTCTAGAGACAGCAAGTATTCATTTAATTTTATTGGTTCTTTCCGAAAAATGTTACATTTAATGATTTTCTGAATTCAAATATTTACATAACATTTTCATCACATATTTCGTATTATAATTAATCTTGTTCAAATAAGTACTTATCAACTAATTATAAATGTTAACTCAAACATAACTATTTGCACTTGGACACTCCATGTGACACGTTCGTCACATGATATATCAAAAACGTGATGGACAATTTAATTTGTTCATTTCGACGTGAAAATGAAGTCTTCTAAAGGAGACAATTTAGAATAATGTTTTCGATGAAATGACTTCACTCTATTTACTGGGTTTACCAAATTAGCAATCATGACACAGTGCAGCTAGCTGTTACAGCAGTGTCATGTGCTTTTAATGAAAAAATGTTCTTTTGATCTTTTTGTTATCCACTATGGTACAAATCTGTTCTTATCCAAGATGAGGCACATTCAAACGTTCAACAGTTGAAATATGTTTCAGAACTATGATGTTCATTTTGGCAAGCGTGTGGCTTTAGTTTGGCTGCTATATTGCGCGCAAATTCAGCGACACATAATTTTTATCAAAACCATTTAAGACAGCAAGACGATCTTAAAAACAATCTTGAACTTCCCATTTAAATAATCCTATCTTTGATCCGATTCCATTTAAGAGTTATCATTAATTAAAAAATTTAAAATGGCTGCCATGATTTTTTTTCTGCACAATAACCCTCCGATGCTCGCATAAAGAATTTAGACGAGCCATATCTTCACATAACATCTGCATAGGTTACACGCTTTGTTTATAGTTGAAGGATAAAGCGACCCTACAAAATATCGTACACGAGAAAATTCACCATAAATATCTGCCATTTCACTGTCGCATAAAGTTCCGCAGGAAACTGAATTGAAACGTCGCGGGGCGGGGCGGTGCAGCAATTCCACCATAAGCACAAAAATACGACTTATGCTCGTACATCTAAACCTATAGCTTATGTGGCGGACAAACTCTTGACTAAAAGCGTTTTGCATAATCAAAATATTCATTTCGCTCAAAGACAAGACCGCATGCACATGATTCTATGTAATGTAAAAGTATGTGTAAACAGGTGGCAGCTCCAGATGTGAGATGGGCGTTGTTTGGTGTCGCTTAATGATGCCGCCACCAACAGCTACATAATTAAAAGATTTTACTGTTCGGTATGTGTGTGAACGAAATGTTTCGGTAAACATAAGAGTTTTATGGTGGGTCGGTGAAGCTTTGCACCCTTCTTAAAGCAACACGTTCCGTATTTGCCTCAGAAAAGCAACCCCAATCACTTTTCTTCGAAGCGATATTCGAGATCATTGCTTTCATTTGTAAATGATACACTTTATCGAACCATGCCGTGGCATTGTAAGCACAAGCTCGTGGTGGGAAAGTAATTTTTCAAAATCGACAAAGGCACCACATGCTGGGACCGTTTGTAAGAAACCCTGTGACTTTCGTTTGTTTGGACGCTCATTTATTTTCTCTAATAGTGAATCTTTCTTGACAAAGCATTTCATATAAATAACATTAAATTGACAGAATCCCTCAAGTTATACAAATAAACCGCAGGCCAAAAACATATTATCAAATACATGAGGTCTTTTATTATCAGTTATTAAAAAGGTTTTTCTGCGACATGCCTTTGATTTGTTGCTCTAGACATTACTACATCATAATATCAAGAAACGAGCAAACTCTGCACAATAAATATGGCCCAAACAAGCCCTTCCGACGCACATAACATGTATGTACAGTTTGCCCTTTTGTCTATACATCAGGTTAGAGACATAGCGGATGCTGCTGCCAGTTTATGAGCAAGAAGTGGCATCGTCTAATCACTGATATCGCTCCAGTATTGGATTATGAAGAGATGAAAGAGACCGAAAATCGCTTCCACTGCTTTTCTATACATTTTATATACGTTTCGCCGTATTTTCACGTTCATGCGACCCTTTTCTATGCTCACTTGTACAAAACTTTTATGTTCAACCATTCACTCTAACGCTTTGAGGACTCAGTTGCTAATCGGGAGTGTTATGGTGAACTCAAACGGATTCGCTCCATCATTTTCGCTGGTGATGAACTTTTTGTGGATGATTAAATCAATTTCAGTGATTTAACGGTTTCATCAATTTCCAATAGTGATGCCAAGGTGGTTTTATGTGAATTCGTGATAATAAAGTATAAAAGTGATATACAACTGTTTAACGTCTTTTAAATACTCACGTTTAAACACAAAGTTATTGGATTTTTATTCTAACTACAAGGGCTTCTTATTTACAAACAATCAATAAGGCTCTGAAGATTTAATGACATTGTAAGGGCATTATACAAGTTAAGTACACATGTGAAGTGATTGATTGATCCTTTTGTTTCAAGTGTTTTTTTTTTCTCTCTTGCAATTTACTCGTTTTCAATTATCTGAACCCTTTACCATTCCGAATACAATCCATCTTATGAATAGATCAAACGTTTACAGCATTTGTACCTGAGAGTCGCAAAAGTGAACTTCAAAAAACAGTCAGACAATACCTTAAAAATAATCGATTGGCTTGTTTGAAAGTGGCCAGCGACGTTCTCCAGCAGCTATTTACATTGTCCTGCATGTCCATCGGAAAATGCCACTCATGTGTGCCTAATTCGATTCTTTATGCAATATATGTAGCTCGTAGTAGCTGGCTCGCTACGGTGTGAATGTGCATGTGTGTAGAGTGTCGACATTCCAGACACAAAAGGCGAGCAACAGTGGGCAGAAAGTGAATTGTGGAGCAGAATTTCGTGCAAGGGGGGGACCATTTTACGAGCTCCATCGCCAGCTCTGTTATGTAAGTGCGGCGCAGTATGTCTATCCGTGCGAATTAGAACAGAAGCAATAACATCCGGAAGCCGGAGTCTTGGTGTCTTTTTTTTTAAGACCAACTGTTGGTCATAAATTTGTATTACATACGTTACAAGTAATGTATTATAATGAAAGAAAGTGTGTTTTGGCAACAAAGTGTTTTTTTATATTTTTGTTTAAGTGATGTTTAAAAAAAGGATAATTTAATTAAATAAAAAGCAGAGGATAAACGAAGTGATTGTTTGAAACGACATCGTTTTATGTGAATAAAACAGAGTTAGCACTTTATAAAAGCCCTTTGAGGAGAAGATACAATAACAAGGAATTAGTGTACAAATAACAGTGACACCAAAATGCGTCGAATGGCACAAAGTGTGCCCTCCAGCCAGGACAGCATTAACATTAATGTTAGTGCCCGCGAACCAATTACACAGAAAGAAATGCGATTCTTTGGAACATCCAGTTTTGACGAGGACTCCGTCATACTGAAACCGAAATGTAACAGTCCAAAGTTTTTGCGCACCCAAAGCTATGGCGAGAAGTTGTTTTCTCCCAAATTGACGACGAACAAGACGTTTTTTCGTGGCCGCCGTAATGCCGGGTGTGAGTCGCCACAACGTCAATGGAGCACTAGCTCGGCGGAGCGTTTGCAGTCTCGAAGTGTTTGCTCATCGCGTGATGGAAGTGTCAGTCGACTGTTCGATTTGGAGGAGAGCGCCGAGTGGAGTGAAAATGACGATGCTTTCCATGAGGTAACGAAGGAGCAGAGTCGCTTCAGTCGATTGCGTCGTAATCGATTGAGAACTCGAAGCTCCAGTATCAGTGTTGACAATTGGGATGAGAATATGCTCGTGATGGAACAGAAGAGGTAAACAAATATTGTCAGATGGCAAAGTTTTATTTGATTTAAGTGTTAAAACGTGGGTGTAATGAATCAGAGCCTAGACTGCTACGTCTGAAATGAAAGCATATACAAGTTACGAACCAGTAAACACAGATCTGTAAAACATTTGAAAGGATTCGCTGGTTTATAATAAACGAACTAAAGCTTTTCCCTAAAGCTTTTTCTTGTGGGGTTGAAACGAAGCTTTGATTAACTCCCTGTTTAGCTTTTGGTGAGTTTTAAACGCTTTTAAGAAGCTTTCGTCTGTTATACACCATTGTTTACTATTACCTCTCAACTGTTATACTATTCTTAACATTGTTTTCTGTCTCAGCTGTTTTGATAATATTTATTTACGATAACAAGATATTATAAATTTTCAATTGATAACATTTTTTTGGTTTTGATTATTTGACAGTAGTTGAAAAATATAATGATGTACGACACAAAGGTATGATTGAACAAAGAAATATGATCAATTGTAATTGCCATATGTCAATAACCCATCACATCTACAATTTAAATGATATCCCTCAAATCCATGCCATTGTCAGGAGCCATGCGCTCAATGACGTCACTTTCATATACGCAATAACAGTTGTGATGTGATGAGAGCATCCGAATCGTCACCACAGCAGCTGCTGGTTCTGCGTCGGCCAAATACTCATGTCTCAATGCAATTTTAGTTCACATTGAAAATGTTGTACGATTCTCCTGCGTCTGCTTCGGCAAGCATTTAGGCGCTGGTAGACGCGAACATTGCCATAGTCAAAGTGGCTCGCCTCATCCGTATGGTCGTTAGTATATACACGCTTGGTATTCAGAGTTCAGACTTCAGTTCTCCTCGAGAATCGCACGGATACGGACGTGCCTTTCGCTCGAGCTTAAGCTCCCACTGATTGCCAATTGAATTGGGGCCGTCAACTTTTCTGGCAAAGCTGCGAACGCCTTTCCAATTTAACCGCGCGACGATTTTGTGTAAAATTTAATAATCGTTTCCCATTTCGCATCCCTTACTCGGTAGGAGGGTATGTACTTATTTTCCGAAATGAAAGTCTGCAGTGGTGCTTGACTTTTCGGGGCCACCATCAACCACACGAAATATGTGTCAATTGTGCCGGTTATATTCGAAGTGGCTTGTCATATAGGAAGTTCTGTGTAATGTTTTGTTTTCAAACGTACAGCGAGTAAACGACGCGGCGCGGCGCTGCGGAGTGGGTGTTGTGCTAAATTGTGGGTGACTTTGGTGTGTACCTGCATATTATTGTAATGAGGCAAAGACAAAGGCTACATGTATGCAAAATACGTGTTTTATCGTCGAAATAACATGCTGAGCCTTTTCAGTTATTTTTGGTGCGGTTGCCCTAAATGTTTTTCTATTTTAAAGGCTACACAATGACGCGTCGCGTCGGGTGCGTCGTGCTTTAAGTGACACACGTGCACACAGTTAAAGGTTACACAAAACGTTCAGTGTGATAAAGCTTTTCAAAATAAATTAATTGCAGTCAACACCTGCATAGGAATAAAATGAAAGTGAATGTTGATTGCAAACACCACAGACTTCTATTCCCACGCCCATTGTGAACTCAACCGTCGCGTCGACGCGAATAATTCTTGTGTGTTCACTTTAATATTTCGTGCCTACATCGTGAGTGCTTTTGGAGCTAAATTAGCATTTTCGCTTTAATATTTTAATTAATTTAATATAATTGACTTTGTGTCTGTTCAGTAATGTGTCGCCGCAATTATTATTGTGTACATTTTTAATGTGCTTTTTCTTGAATTGACGAAGTTCTTTAATGAATTTTGGCTTTAACTCATTAAAAAGGGTATGTGGGAAAAACGTGCAGTAGGAAATGTGGGTGATAAAATTGAACGTTATACTACTCATTAAGTAAATGACACACAATTCCGTTTGCACACACACTCGTTCACGTATTCATATGTGTTTAACGTCACGTGATTTTATTTAATTACACATATTCGGAATAAAATTACTTCTGTCTGTTTATCGCTGATTAGCTTTTTTGATACTTTGAGGAGGCTTTTTTTTATAGATCAAGACCGCATTAAGATCAAACTGAATGGAGTTGTTATGTTTTGTTGTTTTGAACATACATTTCAGACTTATTTTCCGCAAATCCGGTGTCTCAGTTTAACCTCTGAAGATTGTTGATAGCAGCTTATCTTTTCATTTATCCTTTTTATATTTGAGTTCCTTGTAGATCAAAAACACATTGTACATTTTATAACAAAGTATCCTTCGTTAAACGTTCAAATTTCATTCGCTATAATATTCTTGTATTTTTAAAATGTGGATAAAACTATCAAATTTGCGTTTTTTGATAAAAAATACCAGTCGACCTCCATTTGAAAACTTAAAACCCATTGTTTTTTTTTATTGCCTGATAAAATTTACATTTCGAAAACACCAGTAAAAACTTTAAAGAAAAAGTAACTGTCGAGTTTTCTTTCAGAAAGTCTTT
>JANSTS010003255.1:0-19331 GCA_026546915.1 Sylvicola fuscatus
CGCGAGTTACGCTATGCGTCGCGTTATTCATCGAACCCGCAATTACATGCCAATACAAAAAAGAAGCTTTTTAAGCTTCTTATGACAGACAGCCGACACTGTAATCATCTCATGATTTATGTCAATTAAATTGAATTGACTGTTAATAAACACATTGTAAATCATGTTGCGGATTCCGCGAATAATGTCGTCTTAATTGGGTGGGAAATGCCGTTGAGAGCTGCATGTAAATTGGCATATTATCGACTCTATTACAGTTCTATTGAGATGCGAATTAATGAGATGGAAATTAACGATTCTGCAGCTTTGAGCATACGTTGCATAAAGATTAATGTTGCACATTTGTGAAACGAATCCGTCAAGTTGGTTACTTTGTTGTCGGCTGACAACAATTGTATGAGCTTAATAAATTATTCAATTTCTGATTTGTTAATTTTGCAGTCAATAAAATGTTTGTTTTGAAAATTATATTTATTTCTTCTATTTTAAAATATTTATGTATAACAATTTGATTAAGTAAAGATATTTCAACACTTCTATGATAACGTAAAATAACTCTAGGACAAACAGGATTTTTTTCCGGAAACTTTTAATAATCATCATTTTCATTAAAAATATCAACCTTAGGCACTGAATTGTATCGGTCCTGTGCCTTTTTCCAGACCGATTTTTTTCTCTCCGCATTTCGATCGAACGGTGTTGCAAAAGACGAGCATCCCAAGCCTCGTTTACCGTCCGTGGTTTTAGTTTCAATCTTTAAGAAATTACTTGAATAAACTACTGGATTGACATGATTAAAATTATAAAATTACCGGCTCCAAAAGGCCACTTTCATTTTTCCCAAGCTTTTGACCTTCTGACCATCCCAATTTTGAAAGCATTTTAAATCCCTTATTTTGCTTTGGTATAGCGCTGCAACAAAATAAGAGCTTTATTATTAATTACCCAAAGTAAAACTGAAAGTTATGTACGTTTCAAGAGAAGCTGTTTCTGTCTTTTCGCTGCCATTGAAACTACCGACTTTTACTCGGCGAATAGCAGCACGATCACTGTAATCCTTTGATGTATTAGGACTTTTAGGCTCAATATATTCTGAAAAAAAAGAATCATTAATTATGTGATAGTTAGGTAATTAACAATAAATGGCCATACTTTCATTTTCCAGACCGTAACGCTTCTGAAGCTGCTTTAAACCTTCACGATGCGTAAGAACTGGTTGGCGTTCGACAGTATCTGACGCTACAATAAGTCCAGGTTCACACTGACCGCATGTCGAGTGTCCATCGTGAATGTGGCATAGTAGTTTGGTTTGAGAGAGCTAAGGCGATACAAAACAAGTAAAAAAATAAAACTTTTTAAAGAAAAATAGATGAAATTACCTCAATCACGCTGCCGTGTGGGATGTTGAATAAATCACTTTCTTGCTGCGAAGAGCACATTCTCGAACCATTTAATACAGTTCCATTGCGAGAACCCAAGTCAATGCAGTTGTAAAGGTTAGTACCTTCATCGTATGCGAATTTTAAGTGATACTGCAACAGAATAGTTTGGTAGATTGATAATTTTTCAATTGAAATATTGCCATACCTTTGAAACATTAATATCCGGTATAATCACATCGTGGTCACCTTCCCGTCCTAATGTGCCGCCCTTATATGTAATTAGAAAAAGCTCTCCAATTTTGAGTTTCGGCACATTTGTTTCAGTTACGATGATTCGCATGGATGGCGGATACTTTTTCGCAATGTCTGTAGAAATTAAAAAAAAAACTTGAATCGTCTTTGAATTGCAAATCAAAATTGACTAATTTTTTTTGTCGGCAATTAATTAAATAGTGTTATTATTGTCGATTATCTCGAGAGCGTGAGAAAACTTTTTCCAGCTGGTACCTTCGAAGCCGTTGTCAGTGTCAAGATTTTTTTCACTTGGACCACTGGAGTCAATTTCGCCGTCCTCCGGCTCACTGCGGCATCTCTTCGATCTTTTTTCTTCATAACGACGATGTCGCTTCATACGTCTTCGTCGACGCCTATAAGTTTCGCTATCTTCAGATGACGATGACGAGGACAATATTTCGATGCATTGCTGTTTCTGTGGGTAAGAAGAAAAAATGCGTGTTTTCATTGATATTCAGTTGGGCACACCTACCTAAAGCGTTCGTGTGTAATTTATCAATATCGAGACGAGTGAAGTCTCGGATTACGCTATTTACACTGTGAGAGTCGCCGCGCTAAAAGAATTTAATTTAAAAAATTAAAATTTTAAATTTTGAAAATGTTTCCATAATTTGGGGCTTGTAGAAACCTGCTTGTTCATTTGAGCTTCTGTGTACACCTGGGAGTGGAACTCAAATTTGTTGTCTTCCTGATTGTAGGTGTAATAACATCCTTTGTCGCCATCATAATAAAGTGCTCGCTCCTAAAAAAATAAAAAATTATTAAAAGGCATACATTTTTTAATTAAAAAGTCTTACTGCGTCATAGTAAAATCCAGATTTGCGATCATAAAAAAGACCAGATTCGGGTTCAAAAACAAAATCTGTCTGATTTTGGGCCACCTCGGCCGCTTGTTTAATTTCATCTATAAAGCTTATAGGATTGCTATCCACGGCTGTATGTTTGAATTCTTCGGTGTTGTTGATTGGTGGAGAGGAACTTCGTGATTCTGCCTTTTTCTTGAACACAAATTTCAATAATATTAATAAAGAAACGTATAAATTTATTTTAAAATTACTTGAAAATTGGTGTAAACATACTTTTTTCTTTAACTTTTCTTTGATTTTCTTCAATTTCTTAGATTGCTTTTTTATGTGGTCGTGTAAGGACTTTATGTAGCTCACTAATTTCTCATTAGTCATGTGTGAAATAACTTCCTCCTCCAGAATGCGAAATTTGTGGTTTTCGTCGGATGAAATTGTAGTGGGCACTTCTATTTCAACTTCTTTCTCATCCTTACTATTGGTTTTCAATTCTTCAGACATTTTTGGACAATTTTATGCCTCTATTTCGTTAAAATTTAATAATATTTTTTTTATAAAACAATAAAACGCATCTTAATCTTAGCACTTGTGTTTATATTTTTGACGTTTCAAAGTTTTGTACTTTAGTTTATTGAGTTTAGTACGCAGCCAATTCAGTGATGCCAAATATTTTCCGAAAAATTTCTTTGGTCAATAAATTTTATTTTTAATTAAGTTCATTTAAAACAATTTTATTTAAACATGTAACATAGTTTAATAGCTTGATAATAGTTAGATACATTTGGACATATTCTGAATTTCAATCATTATGTAAATTAAGATATTTTGAAAATTTACGAAACTCACCAAAAATTGGTTTGAAACCAAATAGCAGCCCTGATAAATACAGTGGTACATCTCTCACCAGTAAACAAAACCGCGATAAGCAAATAAAAGACTTCTTATTCTTCAGCGGCAACGAGAAAATTTGACATTTACAATTTGAACAACGCGCGACTGCTTGCTTCTATCATTTGTGTAAGATAAATTCGTTTGCAAAATGAAAATTTTGCTTATTTTGTGCGGTCTGCTCCTAATTGACCATGGGGCAGCTTCCAAACTAAACTATCCCAGAGTTCTATTGCCTATTTTTGACGACATTTCCACTAATTTTACACTGGAAGTACACGAAAGAGGATGCTTCACATGGTATGTATAACCTAAAAAAAATAGTTTCATTTTATTGTGCAATTGTTTGAATAATTTTATGAAAATTGAGTGACAGCATTACCCATAATTGTATAATTGTTAATATGCTAATAATGAATACAATTTTCTCATTAATTTCAACAAAAAAACATTTCCCGCCTAATTTTTTTTGAATTCAAATACATAACCTTACATTGTATTTCTATGAAAAAGGGTATCATCGCGACAGGATTTGATTCAAATAACTCCAATATATGAAGACGATGGAGACGACTGTGCATACAGGGCGATTGTCTCTGCTATATCAAAAGAGAAAAGAAGAAGTACCGCCATAGTATTGGCTGAGGACCGCTCCACTGGACATGTTTTGCGGTGTGATGTCATCCTTGACGTCATCGACCAATTGGGCGTTTTGACGACAACACGTGAATTGTATTTGGAAGAAGCTCCAGAGACATTTGAGTTATGGGCACGAGACTCGCAAGGTATGAACTGTTCCCATTTTTACATTTTTTTAAATATTTATTTTCCGTTAAATTTCTAGGAAACGCTTTTACAACGCTGGAGGGCATTGAGTTTAACTGGCAAATTTCTTCACAGACTCAGAAAGGAGTTGATGATGATTCCAACAATAGTTGGCAAAAGGTTTTGCGCTTTTTGAGCTTTTCCATGAGCACGTACCACGAGGTGCCAAAGTCGGTAGAGAAAATCGAAGCCGCCGGAATTAAGGGCTACATGGTGTTGTTGGAAGGAATAAACACTGGAACAGCGACGGTAAATATTCAATTTGTTTGTCAACAATGGATTGTTTTCCTTCTAATCGAAATTTAATCTTGAACGATAAGATTCAACCTTGAGTGAAATTAAGAGAAGGTAATTCATAAGTTAACGTTTTTTTATGTAGGTAACTGTTCGTTTACCACATTCTGAGTACAGTCATGTTCCACCGGTTGTTGTCAACATTATGGTTTTGGCAAATATCATTCTGGACCCGGTCGATGTTCATATTTTAGTGGACGATACTGTTACCTTCAGAGTTATGCAGGTAAGCGCGAAATATCGTTGATTAAGAAAAAAAAAAAAAACGGATTCATAATGCATTTTTTACTACAGTTGAAACAAGGCAAACTCCAGGAAATTGCCCTAAACCATCAATACTACATTGAAATTGAGGACGAAGAAATTGCATCTATTAAAGGTGCACATGCAACAGGACAGAAACTGGGACGGACAACTGTTGTCTTACGTGACCGAAATGTACCCAACGGATGGGAGAAATCTACGGGTGACGATTCTTCAAAAACATTTTCTCCAAGAGCAACTTTGACAGTGTCCCGTGCTGACAAAATAAGTTTAAATCTGTTACCACATTACAATTGGGTGACAGTAGCTGGGGAACGTCATGAAATTGCGATTGATCTTCACACACAGTTAGTTTGACCAGGTACTTAAGCAAAGTGACACTATTCATATATTTTTCATTGAAATTTCAGTGACGACCAGAAGATTACGCTTGGACCAAAATATGAATTGAGCTCAAAATTCGATGACGGCATGTTTTATGTGCTGAATAAAAATAAAAATGGCAGTCGCATCTACGGAGAAGCCGTTCAGTCAGGCATCTCCCCTGTCACGGCATCCTTCCAGAATCTCAAAACTACAGCCAAGCTAGAAATCTACAAGGGCATTGATTTGATACCATCCCGTGTTATTTTACCGTTTGACCCGAACAATCCAAAGCGGCAGACCGTTCAATTCAAAGCGACCGGCGGTGATGGTGCATTTGTTTGGTCATCGATGCACCAGAGTTTGGTTTCAATTTCGCAGAATGGTTTGGCTGACACAAAGTTGGATCAATTAAAGAATACGGTTGGATTTGAAAGCGGCTCCAAGGGTTTGACAAAATTTGCTCAAATTCGTGTGGCTATGAATCGCAACACGAAAATATCCAAGAATGCAGACATTTACTTTTTGGCGCCCGTAAAACTTCAAATCGTTAAATACAACTTCGAGACCGCCCTCAAGGATTATGTTAAAGTGCATGTCGCCTTATACGCGCATATTAACGGCAGTTATGTGCCATTTACTTCTTGCGATAATCTGCACTTTGACTTGATGTTCTCCAATCAGATTTTCCAAACGGAAAATGCACCTGCTTCGCCGGAGGAGCCTGCCGACGGCGCTTGTCGTGTTGTACACTTGAAGGCAACCAATTTGGGTCAAACTAGTTTCAAAGTTTCTTACACATTCCTTGGCGATGTACTTAGGGACGAAGTTAATTTGGTCGTCTTTGAGAAGCTGATGATTTTGAATCCTATAGCTAATGAGATTGTTTTGCCCGTCGGTGCGATGCGCAATGTCATTTACTACAATGGTCCACAGAAAGTCTTCAACATCGAAGCAGAATTAGTGAAGGATGTGAAGTTTGATAGGAAATTGGTAGATATATTAGAGACAAGAAGTGAAAATACTCAAAGCAAATACGTTTACAATGTATTGTGCAAGAAGGTGGGCGAGACAGCCTTGACCCTGAATATTTATAATAGTCTTCTGACCGAGAATTATGTTCCGTATGTGTCGGAGTTCGTTACAAAGATTTACTGCGTAAAGCCACGCTTCATAAACTTGTACACCAAAGAGAAACTTCGATCGAGTTGCCCAATGAAATCAAAGAGCTCCTTGATGCATGTGCGCAACGCTGACGAAAATCTCGAGATTGGAATTGAAGTTCTGGATGCATTGAATAGAAAATTAATGAACATATCATCATTATCATTGGAGTGGCAGTTCCTGCAAGGAGACACGAATATCGCTAAATCAATTTCACATATTCAGCAGACCGATGAAGATCATATTGAAGGCGTCGCGATTCCAAGGCATGATTTTTTGTATACCACAATCAAAGATGTTCAGCAAAGCTTCAAAATAATCGGCTCCGTTTCTGACTACAAGTTGCCAGTCCTTCGCAGCTTTAACATTCAACCGGAGGTTCCCCATTTCGGAATACAGAAGGTACATAAACTCTAAAATGTGCGATGTTTGTGTTTTTAACTGACGCCATTTGATTTTACAGTCTACCACAGGAGTGTCAGTTCAGCCAGTCATTGAAAATGAGCTGAATTTCGTGGCTGTTAACAGCGCTTTGTTGCCATATGACGCCATTTCCATATATCTCGGCAAAAGTCAGCCGGAGAGAACAGCAATCGCTCAAGGTATAAATACTTTTTTTCAATTCGAAAAATCCATTTTCGTGCATATGGAGAACAGTTTTAAAAAAATATTTTCTAAATGCAAATTTTATCGTTGCTCAGGTAGTGGATTTTACGAGATCAATCTGAGCGAGACTGGCATTGTGAGCGTTGAATTTGATGAACCGTCACGGGAGTTGGTAATCACACCATTGAGAATTGGACAGGTGAGTTGATGCCGTTCAACATTTAATGGGCGAATTGGTTTTTATTCAAACGGTTATGGTTACAGGTTAAACTCAGTCTAGTGGATCGATGCTTAATGACGGAGGCATCACATTTGTATGTTTCAGTGGTATCAATTGGAAAAATTGAATTACAGGTGAGGAATTGTTTTAAATGGCCGAATGAACCATCAAAACTAACATCTGATTCATTTTCAGGTGCCTGATCGTGTTGAGCGCACTAAAACAATTGAAGCCATTGTAAAAGTCTACGACTCGAATGATGAATTGCTTGTTCTTGATCATACCAACACCCATATCTATGAATTACATGAACAAATTGTCAATCATAACGTTTTGGGCGTCCAATTGGGAGATCAGTTCAATTTGAACGTCGGCGAAATAAGGTAAGAATATGCATGTAAATGGAAACTTAACGGACTAGCTTACTCATCAATTTATATCTGCAGATACATTGTTTCCGGATTGGAATTAGGGGAAACTAAATTGCAATTTACTTCTGGCAGTGGAGACCGGCAAATTTCTAGTGCACCAGCTGCCATTCAGGTGAGTGAATTTCAAGTATACCGCCATTTGTGTGAGTTTTCACATTAATTAATTTTGTGCGAAAGAGGAAAAGGCGGTCCAACAAGTCGCTCATAAGTAATTAAATTATGTCGTTTGGCGACGTTTCTTTGGCCCATGGGTGGTGACTCTATACAAAATACAAACGCATTATGTCATTTGTTGTTAATGACTAAAGTTCAGTCCGGATTGAACTATTGGGACGACGATGTGATAAACGATATTATCTAGTGCGAATGGGATGCGTTTCGTGTAATTAATTGTCGTTATGGGATGGTCGACCATAATTAATTGGTTCAACTCTTAATTTTTGTCCAAAAGTGTGTGTTTTCTGATCAATTTATTTTAAATTTAACGATGTTTCCGTTTGATATAATTGTACCAACTTTATTCTTGTGCTGTGTTCATTTATTTACCAAAATAATTTCCACTAAAAACGGTAAACTAATTATGAAATGAGGTTTAGCAAACTTTAAAATGTAAACTTTTCGGTGAAAATCATAAACGAACAAATTATTAAGTGATATAAAATGATCAGGTGAAAATGGCTGTTGATACAACATTTTCAGGGCGTTATTCTCGTGTATTATGCAATAATATTTATTAATTACTAACCAGCTTAATTTTCTTGAATTTATTACTTATAGTTTGGAAAATTTTTAAGCTTACAATCGTGTATTAATAGAAGATTATTAGTTATTAAAATATTTCAAAGTTTTGCTATGTCTTAAGAACAATCACGCGCGCTTTAGTTGAACATTAGATAATTTAAAAATTGTTTTTCCATTCCGGAATATATTCAATTTATTTGAAGTGGTGGAATTATTTATAAAATAAATATATTTTCTTCTCGGCTAAAGTTCCATTTGAATCAAATGACTAACGTGAATAACAAAAATTTGGCAAATGGCATTCAGATAAATGTATGAAAGGTTATCATTGTTTGCTGATTCAAAAAGGTTTTTTTAGTTCATTGTTAGAGATGTATTTATACATGACGAAAATGTTTTTTAACATTTATCTAGACTCATATTCAGTAAAAGAAAGGTAGAGAGGAAAAAAAATGGTAAAAATTTTTTTCTTTACTAGTTGTTGAGAGTTTATAAAATTCCGTTTAATGACAAACTAAAAATAAACGACGTACTTGAGCAACATTTAAAAATTAAATGAAAAATCACTAAAAAAGTGTCATTCTGATAATTATAAAAACACTTGAATAATAATTCTCTTTAATTGAAAACGATTTCTAACATAATTTGAAGCCACAAATTTGTCAACAAAACAGTATTTATTTTTAGGCTATTGTTTTAGAAAAATCAAAATCACAATTTGTGTTCTTGTTTACCTTAAATTCGTTTAATAATAATGTATATTGTATATAAATAATCAACAGTGCTTTCATATCAGTTTGTATAAAAACAACTAAAACAAGTCATGAAACAATTGTCTTCCTCCTCATTCTCGGGTGGGTCGATTCCTTTTTCTGCCGAACGCACTGCCTCATGAAACACGTCCAAAACATGCTCGTTGTTCTTTGCCGAACACTCAATAAAGGCATTTGCTTGAATCTGATGCTGGAGCTTTTTCCCTTCACTGGCAAACACTGAGCCTTGCAACATACACAAATCACTCTTTGTACCTGCACAGAAATGCAAACTAAGTGAGTCGTTGAATCAAAATTTAATTTACTATAATGAATTACCAACAAGTACGATGGGACATTGGAAACTCTTCAACTCAGGATACCATTTGTGCAAGACATTATCAAAAGAATTCCTGTTTGCTATGCTGTAACACACGATGAAACAGTCCGCCTGAAACAAAAGGCATTACTGATATTATGCAGTTGATTGTGAGCATTCTGGAAAGAGTACTTCTTTGTAAATGATTTTTCTTAGTTGCTGAAAATCCTCTTGTCCAGCGGTGTCGTGTAATTTGATAGAGTGCACCGTATTGTCCAAGGCAAGCTCAAAGACCTCTTTGTCGTATCTACATCGAACAAACTGATAAAAATATTTCGTTTAATGATATGCCTAAAGGGCGGTCATTACATTGTTGGAACGTATGACGTGCGGAAGGCTCCTCCATTTGTGAAAGAGTATAGCAGGCAGGTCTTGCCGACCTCACCATCACCAACAATTACAATGTTTTTCGTCTTTGCTGTCGTTTCACTCATTTTAGTTTTGATTCACAAAATAACCGCAGGTTCACGCAAGTAAATTTGTGCAAATGCACAGAAATCGCACAGAACTGCACTTTTGTAAATTTATATGAAAACTGAAAATTCACAGCAGTTTTCCTGCTTTTCGAAGATAAATATCACGCAGCACTTTCCTTACTCCATTCGAGCTGAAGTTTTACTTGTAGAATTGATTTTAAAACGCTGGACTTTTTCAAATCTCAATTGTGCAATAAGTTTACACTTCTATACTTGTAAAAGCGTGCAGAATGTACGGGAGATAAAGGAATTTCTTATCTTACCTTTTATGTCACTCTTGATAAGTGACTTTCGTTCTCATCGATAATTTTATATCAGTTAGATAAAGTATATTTACTTGAAGTTGGTAGTCGTTCATTTACGTGCTGTAAGTGTTCGCAAAGACGCAATTACGACTTTAAATGGACAGTAAGAAATATATCCATTTCAATTAGTGTGCTTTCGATTGTTATGACTCATCATAGTTTTATTGAGAATATTTTCAGTTTACTGATTTATATTTTCCCTATTTTTTAAATTGTTACTTGAAAATTGAACAATTTACCACATTAAATTAGTTGCAAACACTAATTAAGAATTAAAATTTGACAAACTGAACTTTTTAAGAACATTCATTAACTTGGCTCCTGTAATGTTTCGATGATATCACAAAAACTAATTAAAATATTTGACTTCTTTTTCCTATTTAGCTTTCTTTTTGTCTTACACAGTTTCACTTAGATCTTTGTATTTTTTTCGCCAAATGCTATTTTCTTCTTAGAAAAAAATTATTTTGCAACAACAATTATTGTTTTACGTAAGATACAATCATTTTAGATTCACAAAAGCGGTAGGAAAATAGTTTATGTAATTTTGATTTACATTTAGGAGTAATAGATTTTTTTAATCGTAAGTTTTTTGTTTAGCTTACAATTAAAGAACAAATTAAAACAATTTTCCATTAAATTAAACATTTTTACCAAAACTTTTATAAAGTATCTTGTGAGCATATTTTGAAACTTAACAACTGAAATTCATATCGCCATTGTCAAACATTTTATTATTAAACTTTTTAAGGCTAAAATCATACAATGGATCCTGTTTTCCATCTTGAAAATGCACAATTCTTAACAAAATCATGTCATTGTTTTAACAACAAGTTTAAAAACTGTATTTAGAATTTACATTTTTTAAATTCCATCGTTTTAGCCTCGCGTTTATGCATGCATTTTTTTTAAATTGCATTCCTGGAGGTGGAATTTTCAAAACATACGCTAAAGTTACCTTCCGCGTATGTGAGATTTTTATTCACTAAACCACCCCCACTCCGCACATTTGGGCATGCATAATCTTAACAAACATATGGCACAAGAAAAAAAAAGAAAAAAAATTTAAATAGTTCACAACATTTGTTAAAAAATAGTTTCATCTCTAATAAATTTTTGTAACATGTTCACACCCTAAAAGTCTTATTGATTCTGATGATTATTCTTTCATGTAGAATAATAATATCGTTTATGCCAATAATTCATACAATACATAACCATTTACAATTAACGCAAATGTCTAAATTTTTTAAAAAAATTTAATATTACTCTAGAATATTTATATTTCATAAATATGCTGAAATAATTGAAGTGCAACGTATTCGTTTAAAACAATATTAAATGGATTGTTTTTAACATGGTTTGGAATATTCATTATAATTTATAAACTTTTAACCGAAATGGATCTACAATGAAATCGCTGAAAAAGTTTAAAACAATAAAAACAAATGCGACCAAATTAAAATTGAATTCACCTGATTGTTGAAAGCTTAAAGCTTTTAGTTACACCCAAAAGAACCGGAGCAAAATGTGCTCGCACACAAATGCGTTCGCCAATATTAACTACGGACACAAACTGAAACTTACACACACACACACACACTTATGGCGAATATTAAATTGATAAATATCAGTGCAACTGCAAATCCTGAATGGCGTTTTAATGCATTTATAATGCAGGTATTTCCACCGCTGCAACTTTATCCGCGCAATGTAACGCTGATTGTTGGCGGTTCAGTTCAGATATACGCCCACGGAGGACCGCATCCTGATGTTAACATCGTCTACTCGGTGCAACACGAAAATGTGATTTGTAAGTTTCTAGCCACGAATTATTTACGGATATTACTTTTATGATGTTCTAATCTAATTAAATTGCAAACCATTTTGCCACTTAGCAATGGATTCGGCGGTGGCATTAGCGCTGAAATTGGGACACACAAAGATTACTGGTCGATGTGTTGGCATTAATCCAGCCAACGGACGCAGCATCATCTTCTCCGAGGACACAGTCGACATTCATGTGGTGCCGTTCAACAGAATTCGCATTAAAACGCCGCTGGTCCGCATTAAAGCCAACGCTATCATGCCAGCATCCATTTGGGGTAAACTTTTATTTGTACTTAAACATTTTTGGGCATTTCTTCATATGTGTTTGGATACGGAATTAATTCCGCTCAAAATTTACACAACGTATATGTGACTATTTTGCCAATTTGCCCGTAATTGAAGGGGTCGTTCGCCCATATTACATAATTCCATGTATGCTGTGTGTTTTAGGTGAAGCAAACATGTCTCCAATGATTTTGGGCTCCCTCGATAACATAAAAATCGTTTGGTCCACCAATCAGCCAGATGTGGTTGATATTGTGGGCCGATTTTCGGATGCAGGTTTAATTTTTATTGTTTTCGGATAATCGCTTCGATACGATGATTGTTTTTTCTCTTTTCCTTCCCGCTCCATTGCCTTTGTTGCATTATCCTTCTGTTTAGGGGTGGAGTACAAGGACGGCGACATGATTTCCGTATTGGTGAAGGCTCGTAATCCTGGAAAAGCGAAAATCCAGGCCGATGTAATAATACCAAATGGATTAAAATTAACAGCAACTGTTGAGATTACTGGTAAGTCCATTTCAGAGACGAAATTTCCCATACGCCCACGCTAAACGATTAAGTCGCTCAAATAGTAATAAACGCTTTTTTCGGTGCAGTGTTCAACATGCTGGAGCTGCAATCGCCAAAGCACATAACAGCCAATACTATATTGATTCCAACCAAGAGCAACATCCAGCTGAAAGCCAATTTGGACGATGCTGTGTATCAGCTAGGCGACGGTGCTGGCGGTGTGGTTAAAGTGACTCGCGACGGATTCGTCAAGTCGAGCGAAGCTATCGGACGAGACTTAATTATCGTAATATCACCAAACGTTTGCGCTTCTACGCTTGTCCTAATTTCTAATCAAATGTTTGTGCACACAGGCTTCCTCCGGAGATCAAACATTGTCTGTGCCTGTTGAAGTGAAAAATGTTCATTACATTTTGGCCCTTCTTCAGACGAACGTCAAATTAAAAAATGTCGAACACAAAATTCCGCGTGGCATGAATCTTGAGCTGAAGGTGACGCTGCACGATAACCTGGGAAATGAGTTTTCGCACAACTTTGATGATATTAATGCACTCAAGTATAAATTATCGCGCAAGGATATGGTCAATGTTCATATTGGCAACAATTTCACAATGCAGGTAAGTTTGTCTCTTTATGTTTCCTATGCGGTATTTGCTAGTCTCCATTTGTGGTCTTTTTGTGAATGTTTATTATTTGTTTTGATTCAAGGTTCATTTCCCTCGAGAGACATCAAACATGCTACTTGTGTCATTAAAAGATACAAATGGAATCAAATACGCTGAAGACTACATTAAACTATCAGTGGGACAATCAAGTATTCTATTTCCGACCACGGTTAGTAATTTGTACGGTTTTCTTGGGGTGGTTGATGCTGCAATTGCTGTATGCACGCCATTCGGTATTATCTCTGCAGATTAATTTAAATTTATTTCTGTCTCCACCCTCTTTGGCGCTGTTGTCATTTTATTTGCAGACAATTTTCTCTGTTGGTGATATAATTTGCTTTGATTCACCGCTGGCTCTGTCTACTAATTGGATAAGCTCTGACGAGAGTATTATTAGTGTAGACAAGCATTTAGGTAATCTGAGTGATGCTTTCATTCTCTGCTGTGCAGTTTTCAGCAAAATTTCAACAATAACCATTTTGATGAATTGTAGGCGTGGGAAAAATTGTGGCAGCTCACTCTCGCTTCCTCAACAAGGTGACCGTTTCGAGTGGCGACGATGCACATGGTCACGTCAACTATGATTTAGAAGTGCGCGACGCTGATCACATTGAATTCCCAAAGTCGTACGACATATTCAACGGTGAAGCCTTCAAAGCGTTCGTGGTGATTAAGAATCATCTGCAGATTGATAAATTCTCCAACATTGTATGTGCCAACAACATATCCAACATATCACAGAAATAGAGTGTTGTCGTGTGTAATACGATTAAATAATGTCTGATTCGATTACAGATAGCGAAGAATGTGTCACGGTGCCGTAATCTGGTGCACAAAGTCCCAGCGAATTTCTTTTCATGTAAATTGAGAGTAATTGAAGGAGACAAGCGTCTGCTAGAGAGCTTTAAATCGACACCAATATTCGACAACAATGGTGGCGCGTATGCATGCGAAGTGACACTCCAAACCAGTCTAACTGATGTAATTCGTTCAATTAACAATAACGAATTTAATGTTGAGATTGAGGCAGCTCTTCCCAACGGAATTTCAGATACAATGACTTTGAAAATGGTACCAGCCATTAAAGTATCGCCAACTTCGATTTCATTGGAAAAGTTGGCTAACCAACCAATTCATATTTCTGGTCTTGAAAAGGTGTTACAATTCGTCACTGTAAGTTTATTGTGAAAATCGGTTAAAGTTGTTTTTTTCTCAATTTAATGAAATTTCGTTTAAAGGTGAAACCGTCTGACGAGTCAGTATTCGAAGTAAAGCAAATTGCCAAGGCGGCTGGCAATGTCCAATACAGAATTCGGCTGATAGGCAATGTGCCAGAGGGTGAGCGGCTCTTCGTAAAGGTTAGCTCGCCTTTAACAGGTCAGGCCATTGACATTCCGGTTGATGCAATCAGCACTATTCAGATGTGTTCCAGTCAAACATTTAGTGGACCCAACGTGTTCAACAGCATTGTATCTAATTTCGGCAATATCATAATTGCCTTGATTGTACTGGCGGCAACTGTTTGGGGTAAATATCATCATATATTACCAATATTAAAGTTCTTTCTTTCCTTGGAAAATATTACGTTGAACCCTTCTTATGTATTTGACGCTGCTCCAGTGGCAGAGCGAATTGAGCTCTTCATGAATTTAATGTTCTTACAATAATTTCCGTTTTTGCAGCGTTCGTGTTTTGTTTTACGCAATACAAGGATTACAGCGGAAAAGGTAAGACACTTCATTTATTTTCATTAATTCTCCTTTTCTTTTTGTGCAAGAAAATCATATGTATAAACAATTCATAAGCCCATTCGAGGGTTGGATGTAAAAGCTTTCCAGCATATAGCGATATAAATGTACATATGTGCCCTTTAGCTATCTCAAGTACACGGAAATTAGTGTTGAGAAATGGGCCGAAGTGTATTGGCCAATAAAAGCCAAGAATCGGTTTAATGACTGTTGTTACTGGGCATTAGAAGAATTGATTCGCTTGCACTTATTTCACTTAATCTGAGAGTTCCCTTTAGGTTCGTGTCGGAAAAGCATGAATTTCATTTCGTATTCCAGAGGCTTTTCGAGAAAAAATGTTCATCTACATTAAATAAACAAAAAGACATTGTAAATTTCCAGACAATGTGCACAATTGTTGATCAATGATCATAAATTCTACCAATTAGGGAAATATTTCTTAATTTTGCAATGCATTGATAAAATCGCGCTCTCGAGGCACAGCCCGGGTGAATTCATTTAAAGATTGTCGATATGAACAACGTGCCCATGTTTATGAATTATACATCCCCGCAAATATACATGAATATATGCGAATTGGAAGAGACGCGCCGCGCCGAGTCGGTGGCTTGGTTGGTTCTTCTTCTTTCGGCAATCTGCATATTTTGTTTATATGTATGTACATTCATGAGTGAACATTTTGCGAATTCATTGCTTGAAAACGTTTGCTTAAAAAATTTATCTACAAGCATCCACCTGTAAATTTGATGAAGAAATGAAGACAAATTTAAATTCGACAGGTTTATTTATTTTTTCAATTTGGAGTGCTGTTCCATCGAGTCGAGCATTCGTAACACATGAAATACCCTTAAAATTTAATAACATATTGTGTTTGTCTGTAATTTATATGTTATTATTTCGTCTCCGCCCAACCCCAGGGTTGTTGTACAGCAGCATCGAGAAGCAGTTTGTCATGCCACCGAAGATGCGTTCCTCGCATTTCAGAGACGACTGGCATTGACTGGGAGAATTTTTGCTTTGCCATCCTGTGGATTTTGCTTTGGATCATATTATTTGATGAAAACACAATTTGTTTAAATGTTATCGTTCCTATTTCCTTGGGGGGCCATTTTCCGCTAACGAAGTATGTCGGATCGCTTTATGCTTGCGTATATGCGTAATAGTTGGTCGAATGTGCACACATTTTGAGATACGATTTCGATTTGTCTTAACGTTTATTTGTACCTTCTATATATTATCATTATGTCAATGCTTTATGCGTATTTGAAGGGAATAACATTTGTTCGGAAATATGCTCCAGGCTGGTGAATTGAAGCAAACTCGTGTTTACTCTAAATTTGAACAACCGCTTAAAGGTTATCTTGCATTTATGTAAATTGCAATATTGCTAAATGATCCAATAACAACAAAGTAAGCAAACGTTAAATGTCCTATGAACTTCATTTTAACTTTAATCATTTTTCCATTTCCACATGAATCAGGAAAACACGACGTGAAAACATTAATTTTCAATATGAAATATGTATGAAATTTTTGGATTCAAGTGCACAAGTATTACAGATTTGTCCAGTACGTGTTTTTATTGCATTTACATGCAGAGTTATTTATTCCATTTTGCTTTAATTATGAAAATATCATAAATATTATTTTTTCGCATTTAATTGCCAAAAAACATGATGCAGGGAGGAAAGGCACAAAAGCTCATACACTTAAAATTTCAATAAACATCACAAAAATACATTATAAACTAAGTAAACAATCTGTTATTTTTCTGCAAAAAAGTCAATTAATCTTCAATTGTTAAAACTGCGGTTAAACTGTTTTCATTTCTTATCTAATGTTTTTTTTTTTTAAATAAGGATATAGGCATGTTTCGTTTCTTGAAACAAAACAAATTGCCCGATGCGTATATGAATTAAAAATAACTTTCACCCATTACGCATTAATTGCATTTGCAATGGTCGGCGTTTCGAGAGAGCAAATATTTTATCATTTATCCATTAAGTTTTTATATACAAGAGCTAAAATTGCTAATATGATTTCATTTACTCATTCTATTTCGCCATGTACACTCGAAATTGTTTGTATTCTTGTAAACATTAATTTGAAGCCTGTCTAACTATTTGTAAAAGGTGGCAAAATCATCACGTTATTTAATTAATGAACATTTCGGTGAACATTATATCCATCGAATAAAATCCAACACCTAACTAATCTCAAATGGAAAGGGTTTGTTGCGGTAAATGGTTGTCTGTGCGCACCTTTCTATATTCGGCAAAGTCATTTCAGCATAATTTGTCATGCTGAAGTTGAATATATGGCTGCCACATTATTGGAATAGTAAATGATGCCTTTTAAACGGGCCAAGGATGCGATCACAAAAGGGACCAGGCCTGTCTGGCCAATTAATAACAGTACGAAATACATATTTCTTTCTTTATTTTTATAAATTAGGTGTATGGCCGTTCAAAACTGAGACTAAACCAGCAGCAAAGGCGTCGCCGACAGCAACAGCTTCATCGCCGTTCGCCGCTCAGACGCCGACACGTGCTTCCTTATATCAGTCACCCTACATAGGTACGTGCTACAATTATTGGATGTGCGATTATGTTCTTCGCCGCTTCATTTTGGGTTGTTGATGCGCAAGATGCAAATCTCAATTTGCAAGACCATTCCTTTTTTTTTTCGCAGCATTTTTTTTTGTTGTGCTTTCTTCTGGCTGCTTAAAATATACTTTTCTCGCTGTTTATGTACCGGGAGTTTATCGCTGACGTTTAATTTTTCTTTGTCTCACCTTTGCAGGAAACACAAGTGGCAGCTCAAATTTGTCGAGTGGCAGTCCTGGGGCGACTGTGGGTGGATCACCTGTCTATGGTGATCCGACGCTGATATCACCACAAAAACGAATCAACAGACGTTACTTGTAGGACATATAGCTAATAGTAATAAAAAGTACAACATTTACATGTTAAGGTGTCATCAACTTCTGTGTTCTTTTTTATAATTAATAATATGTTTTGTTTGTTCAATATTAACTATTTTAATGAATTAACAATGACATGGACGATCTTAATTCTTGTTTCAAGTTATCGACTTTTAAATCAATTGATATAGTTATGTTACTCAGTGAAACAAACAAACTCAGGGGGATTTGTTGACGAATTCATATTTTCTAATAAGTATGTATTTATATAAAAACATGCGAGATCGGTAATTTTTAAATTACTTTAAAATGTATCTTTAAAAGAGTTAAGGTTTTGACCAAAAACAATCTACAATGTTTGCAGAATCACAATTTATAGTTATTTTTTTAAAATCGTGGTTTAAAAGAGATTAAAAGCTTTGGGTGTTTGACAAATACATTTGGTTAGTTATTTATTTTTTTGGATTAATTTGAATAAATAATACATTTTTTCTTCATTATTTATGCCAACATCTGTACGTGTATATGCCAGCAACAATACCAATTTTTAATATTTCCTTGGCATCTTTTTAGTATTTAATTTAATTTTTTTATGTAATTAGTTAATGATTATTAACCATTATCTTTATTTATGACAATTATTGGTATGCCTTAAAAACTATGATTAATTGCGCCAATCCTCATATTTGTTCAGTCAGTTAGTTTGCTTAGATAATAATAAATTTAAGTTTGATTTCGAGCGTTGCTGCCACAAGCACTCCGAAAGACTGAAAACATTTGTACTTCTTTTGTGTTACCACAAATAAAACAAAATGTAAATCGTTTCTAATAAAAAAAAGTTTTTTGTTTACACAAAGACCGCTACAATGAATTGTTTTACAGATTAAGATGGAACAGACAAGTTTGACAAGGATGTTTTCAAAGTCAATATATTAATTCCTCATAGATTATGCAAGAGTTTATTTCGTCTTGATATTTAATATGTTTTGGTTGCTCCAGTGTTGATTTTGTACACTCTGGAATGACACTAACTAAAATCTGTCAATAAACCGAGAAGATTTAGTATAATTTGGATCTTTGGTAAACGGCAGCGTTTGAAAGACTCGCTTCATACTCCATGTGACCATTCTCTTGTTTTAATATATACTTAACTAGTTCCGGTGAAAACGTCTTTTTACAGCTC
>JANSTS010003266.1:12208-24661 GCA_026546915.1 Sylvicola fuscatus
CAAATCAGCTCTAAAGTTGTCATGGTTAATATTTTCTAAAAGTCGCGGTATTTACACTCGTACAAAATAACAGTTGAGATGCCACAACAATGGTTTAGATGAATCGGATGCTATGATATTAAGAAACCACTTTATAATCCTAAAGTGGTAATTTTGTTATTAACAACTTAGTATTTGGTGTTAAACTTCCAATTGAATAAGTAATAAAAGAATTATTTTAAATGATTCAATTGTCTTGAGTTATAAGTTAAGTAACGGGAAATTACGTTGCTAGCTACTTACTTCGACTTCTGGAATCGTCTTTCAATTTTTTTTGTAACATTTGATTTGAAAGGTTCAAAACATATGTTTTTTGTGCTAATCAAATTTTTCTGTATGTAAAGAATGATTTAAATTTTATTATTGTACAAGGCACAAGCCGTTTAAATAATTTTAAAATGCTCCAAAAATGCTGCAATTTCTATCCTTGAATAGAATACATTTTGGCGTTAGGAAATAATACATCTTACTTCTCAAAAGATAAAATTAAATTATGAAAATTTTACAATGGAATTGGTAATCATTTTTTGGAAAAACGATATGCAACATACCTGTAAATAACGTTTTTTAAACCTTAAAGAATAAAATGGTTACGATAGGAAGAGCAAGAAAGTTAGAGTTTAAATTTAAGTTGAAATTGAGCTCAGTTCCAACATCACTTTGAATAAAAGTAAAAAATAGTTTTCCTACTCATATTTGAAAATTGGCTCAATTCCACAATTGCACAATTGCCAGGAACGAATTCACGGACAAATTTAGCTCACGTGCTAAAACTTTTGTAAAGTGTGCCAACCGCCAACCTGTTGCTTATCAGTAAATTTCATTGTTTAATATATTGACACAAGCGATGCGATAACACAACACTCATTCACACCAAACTATTCAGGCAATTCGCACTCATGCACTCACAATTCAGATAGTTGAGCTTGTGCCAATTTTCTACGAAAGGAAATAATTGAAACGCTTTCTTCTAATTACTGTCCTTGTATTTGTGAAACATTTCGTAGTGCATGCATTCAATTAAGTACCTTCGTGCAATTCCAATTTAACAATGTGTTTAATAATTTTGTTACATATTAATTTTGCTTAAATTTTTGATTAAATTAATTTGCCAATTATTTGTTATTGTACATTTTATCTAATTATTAGCTAAATATTCATTACTAGTTAGAGAACCACAATGAAGAGAACATTAATTCCAATTGTTTTGGCTATGCCCATATTCACGTTCTTTGTTTTGAATTAATCCTAAATGAGGTAGATTGTGTTATGTTTTCAAATCAAAGGACAGGGCTCGTCCTTCTTGATAAAAAATGGGTTTCTTCACTTCGTTTAACATTTTGAAGACAAATAAATGTAATTTAAGTGTTTTTAATATTTTTTATATTGTTTAAATTAAAATTATAATTAAAATTTTATTAATTTTTTTGTAATTTTATGCTTCTAATAATCATGTCACGTAATTGCAATAAAATGCAGTTTTTACACATATAAATACATTTAAAAAGGTGAGAAAAGCGGGAGACTTTGGTATTGATTCATGTTGCTTAAAAGTTAATGCCAGATTGAACTTCGTGCATGAGCTTAGCGGAATCGTTGAGTTGTTTAGTCTCAGCGTCAGTTAGAATTTGCTTGACGACATGAGTAACACCATTGGCATTCAAAACACATGGCAAGGACAAGAAGACTTCCTTGTCGACTCCGTGAAGACCCTGTTTTTTAAGAGCGACAAAAATCATTAAATGCCAAAAATCGATAACTTAAATACAAATTACCTGAATCAAAGTAGAGACGGCATGAACATTGTTGGTGTTCCTCAAGAGAGCAGATGCTAATGAAGCAACGCTCAAGCCAATGGCCCAGGAAGTGTATCCCTTCAGTCTAATAACTTCATAAGCACTGTTGACAACTTCTTTATGCAAATCGCACCATTTCTCTGGATCCTCAGCAGTTCCCACGTTAGGGTTCAACTCACGCAAGCGAACACCAGCAATGTTCACTCCAGACCAAACCGGAACTAAAAAAATTATATTGAATTCAATAAATTTCATGATCGACATTCATGATTCTAAATACTAACCACTGGAATCACCGTGCTCGCCAATAATCCAACCGTGGCAGGAGGTTGGGGCAATGTTCAAGCGCTGCGACATCAAGAAACGGAAACGCGATGAGTCCAAGTTGGTGCCAGAGCCAATGACGCGATTCTTTGGCAAACCGCTCAACTTCCATGCGACATAAGTCAAAATGTCAACTGGATTTGACACAACCAAGATGATGGTATCGGGACTCTGTTGCACCAGCTTAGGAATAATACCCTTGTAGATGTCTGTGTTACGTTGGACCAAGTCCAAACGGCTTTCGCCCTCGCGCTGACGCACTCCAGCTGTGACAATGCACAAGCGAGAGTTTGCAGTTTCGGTGAAATCAGTGCTGGCCGCAATCTTGGCGTTCTTGATGAATGCTGAGCCATGCTGCAAATCCAGCATCTCACCCTTAAGTTTGTCAGCGGCAACATCCACCAACACCAATTCACTGCAGACGCTCTGGGTCAGCAAGCTGAATGCACACGCCATACCAACCTGGCCGATGCCCACAACAGTCACCTTGTTGTAGGAAGCTGGTGTAGTGGCGGCCATTTGGTCCAAAAGTTTATCGTGAACGGATGCCATCTCTTTACTGAAATATTACAATGAAAATTCGAGTTAATTGACACTGACATTAGTTCCAATTAACATGAAGACAGTGCTTAAGACGCTTCAAAAAATTGTGTCGGCGCGCAAATGTCTTGTGATATGCTACAACCTTGACAGAGGTCAAACTTGTTCCATCAACGTTAACACACTTCACAATTATGTTTCGGGATGAATTTTACATTGAATTTACACGAGAATCACTCTTAAATAATTCAAGGCACTTAAAGCGTTTTATTTCTAATAGAATCAAACCTTTTGAAAATATTCTTCGATATCTTATCAAGAAGGGAATGTTTCGGCAATGAGAGCTGAATTGGAATTAATAACCTCTGTCGAATGTCGATTGTCGACTCTTCATAGAATGTATTTTTGGCAGCATGTAAAATGGTTTTCCTCTCCTCCTACACTAGAGCGCATGCGTGTGGTAAAAAAGTGAAAATGCTATCGTGAATGAGAGGAAAACACAAAAAAGAAAACGTACGAGTACATATGTCTAGAGTGGGACACGTTCACAGATAAAAATGAAAATAAAAGTAAAAATCTCCAAAAAATGTTTTTGCACAGTTAAAATACAAAAAAAATTTAGGAAATTACTGATAATTTCAAGAATCGCTTCCTCTTTCTATAGCCCTAGACGAGTTTGTTAATACTAAACGCTTTCCCTGCCCCTACAGAGCAATTTATCGATTTTAAAAGTGAAAGTTGAAGGTCAAATAGTACATTTTCCTGTGACACTATAAGCACATTGTTGAAAAGTTTGGTATGAAAACTGCTTGAAATTGTCAATTGAGTTAAATGATAACAATAATTGGAGTTCTAACTCTTTTAGTTAGTTGACACTGACAAACCGAAAAAAAATCTATTTATAACCGATGTGAAGTCGGAAGCGACACAAATTAATTAAATTTCTCATTATCAATTTAATAGCATACTGTTATCTCACTTACAGTTATTTTATTACAGTTATTTAACTAATTATTCACACACACAAAACCACAGGCTGTTCGCCAAGATTATTAACTCAAAGTTCTACGCACAACTGAACTGAACTCCAGCAATCGCCAAACTCGTATGTGCAGCGCTTCCCAGTTCCAAAGGCTATAAAGCACCAGTCGGTCGCTGTATTTCGCGGCGTTGAATCAGCGCGAACGTGTGTGGATTTTGAAGGTGACCTCTTCGTACAGCATCTACCAGCATGTACGACAGCTACAATGAGGTTTGTTTGGGTTGGATTTTGGGCAGATATGAACGATGAGTGCGAGTGAAAGAGTCTTTGAACTGCACCAAAGATGGCTGAGAGCTCACGTGATTCAATTCACGTTCACTTTATGAAATGTGTTTTTTATTGGTGCAATGACCACAGACCAGCCACTCCATGCAATTCAGAGTAGTCGAGGAGCATTTAATTCTATTACTTTTGAGCAACACAATACCAGCTGTTGTCGTTATAAGAGCAATGGTCTGTAATCACCACGAATTCGCAGCTCCTACAACCGTCTTAAAGTTATCATAATATTCTATTTCATAACTGCAAATAAAGTTTTCAGTATAACGCCGCGCCTCGCCAACCAAGAGTCTGCATTCATTTCAGAATGCCCATCAAAATGACGTCAGCCCGGCGCTTCAGGGAATTTAAGCGTAAAAGAAATGCATATATTACCGGTCACCACTTGCCGGTATGATTAAATTGTTGGTCTCGTGACGAAATATGTCTCGAATCCGTTTTGATTGGATTGTATTTTGATTTAAATGTGTGTGCACTGTGCATATTGTAGAAGGCGGCGACAGCGTCTGTCGTCTTTCAACACAAAGTAAGCAGCGCACGGCGGAACAGCTGCCTAGTCTCAAGATCATGAATCATGCTACGTGCATAGTTTACGTGACTTCGTTCGCGTTGTAATATTGCAATTATGCAGCTGCATGGGACATTACGTCACTCTATAAACATCGTTTCCGTAGGAAAATCGTCACATCCAAATTCAGATGTAACTCAAGGTCATGAACATGCTGATTTAGGAGTAATCATATTTGTTTATAATTTTATTTACAATTTTTCTGTTTTAATTTAGTTATACATTGAATGAGTGCATATTCTAGCACAGCGTTAAAGGCAGTTAAGTAAATTACGCGACGCAAGATTTCATATACGAGTGTGCAAAGAAAAATAACTTTTTAGGTTATAAAATTTGAACGGCTGAGATTTGAAAAATGTGACATATTTCAAAAGACTCATGAAAGAGTTGATTAAAATAAGTAATAATTAAACGTCTCTGCATCTTCAGAAATTTTTGCCAACAAATTCGGATTGCAAGATTACATATATTATAGCCTTTTCGTATTGTGTATATATAAAATAAAAATTAAAATTTTTAAAAGATATGTTATTTAATTATAATTGTTATTGCTACCCTGTATTTATTTTACTTATTATAAAACTTTAGTACTTAGCAGTGACACGATCCGAATGTATTGGTTTTAATATTTGATTGTCTTTTGTTTGTAAATATTGGCAGTAATAAGTAAAAACCGTAATATCTTAGATCCGAACCATTGACAGTTTAATTTTTCTAATACGACAACCCATTGCGAATCCATTTACATCGGTTGAAATATATACGTGAAGATGGTGCACTATTATAAAAAAATTATCCAGAATAAAATATATAGAATGTAGAATTATTTTTATTTGACTGGTGATATGTAAATATAACTATACTTTAATGTAAAATGATAAATTACAGACTTATAATGAAGATATTTAATAAATATGTATACTAAATATAAATGTTCATTCAAAGTAAAAAATGTTTCTTCTTAATTAACATCGTCTCAAGTCAATGCTAGTACTTGATGAGTACTTAGTGTCCTCTTAAAACTTTACGGCTTGGTAAATGGAATATCAACTTATACCAAATTCGGATATTTTTTTCTTAACCTGCGGTGTTAGAAAAACAATGCTGAAATCACTTTAAAGTAAAAGTTTGAATTTTCTTATGCTTTCTGACGTTAGCTTGTCTATTAGGGAGTAAAGTTGATTGAACGTCCATCAATTATTTAGGATTATGTGGGAGCAGCGTAATTGTCGAAGCAAAAATAAGTGACTGTGATCATCATAACTTTTTAAACTCGAAAACGCGTTGTGGTAAATGGCGAGTAAAACTCATTCTGTAACTTTCGAAGAATCAGAATTTGGATTGTAATCGTATTAGCGGTCCTAGTAATGAAAGTCCAAGTCAAGAAAGTTAATGGCAATAAGCATCTTTAAAATTGGTGAAGCTTTCTGGAAATTGGGTCATATCATAATTTTAATGATAATCAAACATGGAGAAAACATATGTTTGAAAGCTCTCAATCAACTGAAAATTATCATCCACGCTCGGTGATGATCAGTCTTATAATCTTCATCACCGTGAGCGCATAAAATTGCATCTATGTTAACGACATTGAGTATAAATTATAATGGAAACCTATATTGAGTCAATATATTAATATTTTTCCACGTGTCCGCTATTGGCAGTGTGTCTGTTCATTCGATGAATAAACCACCCACCGCGAGTCTAAACTGTTTAATCCGATAAGAATGGTATAAGAAGAGCCATTCAAAAGAGGGAAAGGATCGCCACACATTTTATTACACGGCACAAGACAGTCTTCGTACGATTACAATCTCGACCAATTTTTATTCATATACCAATACCATATACCAATACAGCGCGTTTATGTTTCGCGGACGCTGCGACTAACTCATATGCGTCTTGTTGTGCAGCATGTTATCACAACGGTGAAATAGCGAAGCGCATAACTTTGGAAACTGCATGTAAATTATGAATACGTGTGCAGACGCGCGCCGCGTCGATGCGTGAGCTGCACACACCCAAATTCAATAAATTGTTCAAATAGCTATCAATAAGTGTGATAATATTTTAGGCGTTTATTGCACTGGTTTTTGCCTGCGTTGCTGCTTAGCCAAGTGGCCAAACAGATGAGGAGGCAAGTGTACAATGTACATGGTGAATAGATTATGATAGGTGAAACAATACCAGGCGCAAGATGGGGGTGGGGCTGCGAAATTTGTAAATGTTTATTACATAGGTGCACATTCAATGAAAGGTAGGGTTTCAAATGGCGCAAATAAATCGCTGGCCTTTATCTGAGTTATTCCCGACGAGGAATCTGAGCGAATTTTAAATTGTGTGTAGATAAATTGGAGGGATTTATGTTCAAAAAGCGCGCTATTTATGACTATTGAAATGTGCTTATATGTTTCTGCCGTTTTTAGTATTCTATTTGTATTCATAATATAATTGGCTGCCTTTTATTAAAATTTTGAATCGAATTTTATTTCTAGTTTTAATATGTCTTACATTACATTATAATGATACATGCAGTTCTTAAATCGCTTAAATGACTTGTGGAAAAAAAGAATAATTTTGTAGCGATTTTTTAATTTACTGAAGACAATATTGAATCCTTCATAAAAATGGTTAAACATAATGACTATTTAGTATTTTGTTAAATTTTAAATGTAATTAATTATAAAAAAAAAGTGTTAATTACCAATGCAGTTAAGTTAATTTAAATTATAAGAATATCATTAAACTATTGATAAGAATCTCGCGACAATTGTGACAAAAAAATCCATTTATTTCCAAAAAAGAAGAAAATTGTTTCCCATTCATTCAATCGAAAGACGCAGGTCCCATAAAATGCACTCCACACATAAAGTGTAATCGCTCAGATCTGACACTGAGTAAAATTAAATTAAAATTAAAGCAAGATGTACTATTAAACATAGAAGAGGAAAACCACAACGTGCTAGTTGAATTGTATGATATCTCTTGCATCGCTATAAGTCCTGTGTCTGTGCTGTGTCTTTCTAGTCTAGAGATAAGGATTTTGCCTATAATGTGTTTCGTTGGTTTTCGCTGTTAACGCTTTTTGATTCCAACCTACGCTTTTGCGTTTTTCCCATTATGTACTTACATATATGCAAGCGCAAAAAAGGGTAAAAAGACGAAGAAACAAATTTGAAGCGAAGAACATATACTTATGTGTATACGAATGTTGACTACATAAAAAGTTTTGCGCCTGCCGCAGCCATGTGGGCATAACTTGAGCAAATTACATCAACCTCCTTGTGCCATTTAACGCTCTTCGCGTGTATGCAGATTCAAAAATTAAACATTAATGCCAGGGTGCTCTTTAAAGCTAAACGATCTCAAGAATACGTCAATAGCAAACCGACACAAATGGAAAGTCAAATTTTGGGTGACACATGGTACGCGCTGCAGTTTGTGCCACACATTAAGCATAAGTCGCCGCCTACACAATTTTATAGCGCTTGAGAAGGGTGGTTCACCCGCCTTTGCATTTTAGGGTATATCGCAGGATGTGAGCACAGAATCCATAAAGTACCGAATAAGAAATACAATCTGTTGTAAAATTTATTGTTCAATTTTGACTGCTTTTTACTCTTACATAAGGTTGCACGTTGTTGAATATTTCAACTCGCCACTTTTGAAACACCCCTCAACTCTGTATGCCATCAAAACATTGCAATATGCGGCTAAAGTAAAACATGGCTTCTGTGGATGGAAGACGGATTTAATAGTCAGTGTCATGTATGGGACATATTTTTGCTGTAATCTCTACGGTTTATATATAAGTTTTTGTATAAGTACTTTGTACATGTCCTATGCTTATGGTGCACGTAATTGTGTTGTGTTTTAGTTTATGGCCACATTTGAATAATAATATTGCCATGCGATTTGTTAACAACAACCACAGCATGTAATTGCTGTCTCAAATGGCTGATGACTTAATCTAAATAGGCGTTTAATAGTTTGCGAAAATGATCACCTTAATCTATTTACTTCAATTTGAGCCGAGCAAAAGCGTATGGGTACAATTTGCATTAGTTGCAGCTGGAGTTGTCTCTCAATTATTCTAGCTTTGCAGTTACACGCAATTATGGACTAGCTTAAAGCTCTGAACAAGGTATCGGAACTTTAACACATGATGGCGAATTATTTATTATACTTTAAAAAAATCTATATTCTTATTCTTCTCTTGAAGAAATTTAAAAGAAAAATTCTACCAGACCAAAACAAAAACCACATTGTTGACGCTCTACAAAAATGTCAATTTAAAATAACACTGCAGCGCATTAAACAGATTCTAGAACCATGACAGCCATTGGTGAAATGCAAATATTCAGTGCGTGCATTAATCATGCCCATACGACGACTATCACAACATATCACATTGTAAAAGTGCCTCCATGCAAAACAATTCATAAATTGAATGAAGAGGAGAGAAGGTGGAAAAATCATATACGAATATATGCTTGCATAGAAGGCGGAAGAAATACTGCAGTGCAGGATATGAATCAGCGACAATTTAATAGGCTTTTCCATGAGCCCATGAGGGTTGGGCCGCCTTTTTATTGTCGGTGCTCACATACACGCACTTTCAGAGCCGCGTTTCACGTACTCGTACTCTCATTTAATGTATATTTTGCAACATTATGTATCATAGTCATAGTTCTCCCTCGTTTCAGCCTCGAAACGTAGGTACATTCTGCTCAGTTTTTGTTTTCTTATATAGATATATTTAATATTAACCGCATCATTGTCTCGCATTGTGCTACACGAATCGCTATTGTAACATCTCAATTTATTGTTATTAATATTTAACAATATGTGACTTCTCTCTGTTAGTTATCTTGTCGCCGTTTCTTCACCCATTTATAATTTCCTTCCACCGCTTAAATATAATTGCGTTTGAATGGGGCACCCTTCGCCGTTTTATGAGCGCGACGTGCGATTGTCAACTTCCATTATATCGAAAGAAAAATGTAATGTTAATGTTGCGATGGGATGCTGTGTCCACATGTCACGGTGTGCCTCTTTTTATATTAAATATTTCATTCTGCGAAATTCATGAATTAAAACAAGAGGATCTAGAAAATAGGATCAACCCCATTTGCAGATTAAAAAATTCACATTTCATGGAAATCCTAGTTTCGTCAAAATTAGGGCTAATCGCGAGTCAAAAATCGAATATTTGGTTTAATGAAAAATCGAAGAAATAAATAGGTCACTTATTTCGTTTTAGATAGAGCTGCAAATCAAACTGAACACAATCTGCAAAAATAAATATTTAGTCGTTTAATTCGAAGCTCGTCACATTTCGTTGTCCCATAAACAAAAGTCAAATGCATGAAATATTTTAGCTCCGACGTGTCAGAAACTTAAAACTTCCGCAGTCCGCAGAAGCCCAAAATGTGGGGTAAACACATCAATCATTGAAAAGGTCACCAGTATCCAATCAAACAGCTTTCTGCAATTTGGAGCGTTTGCATTTATTTGAAGTAGAGGATTTTGCATCGACGAAACTCTACTGAAAAATACAAATAAAAATGGTCGCCAGTAAAACAACCGAATAAAAATTGCCAAATAAATCAGAAAGAGCCCAGCTGGAAGTTGTAGTTTGCCATATTGCTAATAAATCGCTCAAACAGAGAAAAACCGATTCCATTGCGATTCCACGGGATTTAATCTATAAAATTATTTCTCGCTGTTTTTGCATATATTGCGAATGCCCATGTTTCTTCCCACTGATCTTGTACACCGCACAATCTACATGCACGCGCTGCATACAAATCTATGCACCAGCACTAAATAATTATTGATTTCAGCTTATATTGACAAAATCAACGCAACGAGCATAAATTGATTTCGTATATATATTTAATTAAAAAGAGTTAAGACATCTAAAGTAATTTTTCTTGAGAGTAATCTTGCTGCGCTCGTCGAAGTGCAAGTGAGCATGTGAAAAACATAATAGTAACAACTTGGTGTGCGCGTAAATGTATACATGCATACGTTCATATGTTTGTTGAAATTTGCTGATTTTCCCGAGCAATGTGCAATTTATGTACGCAATGCATAAACAGGCGCGATCATATCAAGTTCAATAAATTTCAATCGCATGGAATTCTAATTAAGTGAAGATTTTTTTTGCTTCCCTTGAATCTTTTATTCCTTCATTTGTTTAAGATCGCCCTGTCGCGTCGTCCTTCCAGCGTCTTTAGCATTTTATCGTATGATATTCTATTGCAGTTTCTTAATTTTCGATTTTCTCATTGTAACTAAGTATAGATAGATTGTATAGGCATTCATTTGTATATTCGATTTCACTTGCAGCATGATTTTTATTTTCGGTTGCTGCTAACTCGGCCACAATTATGTGTGCAACCGTACACATAAATAAATGACCGCGAATTTGCGTTCGTTTATAGTGAGGATAATTTAGCCGAACAGAAGGCGCGCATTTAAATGCATACACATAACTTGGCGACTGAGCGACCCAGTTGGGACCGATAATGAGATGAACATTCAGTTAATTTCGATATGTTGGACAAAGCACGCACATTACATATGTACACATATAGGAGAGGGCAATTGCATTGCTTTTATCAGTCCACAAAGAATTAGACAATCTCTCCCTCTAAGCGTCTATAAACAAACAGCCGCTGCGCACTTTGCGGAGGAGATGTGAAGACAACGACTATGCTAACGAGTAGCATGTTCTAATCAGTGTTATTTACAGTGTGTGTCTGCATTTATGCCTGCCTAATTAGCCTCAATGGCCATAGGAGATTGTCGTTTGATCCAAGTGCATTCGGCGCACAAATAAACACCATCAAATGTGCAGATTTGGTCAGAACACAGAGCTTTTGACTGAATGCGGAATGCACAGTTCAGTTGAATGGCATACTTACCGCGTCAATATTTTATACTCTGATTATATGAATTTTCACAACAATAAATGTTGTAAAACGGCAACTGGCTGCATTACACTACAACGTTTTGCCCTCTGCACTTTGCAAACTATCTCCACCAGCTACATCCAAGACATCCAATGAATGTAATGTGTGTTTGACAAATATACGATCCATTTACAATGGTAAGTATTACCTATAGTCCCTGCGACGCGACCCGACGCCAGCAGAATGTACATTCAGTCGAGTGTGCCGTACATATAAAGGAATAAAAGCTTGATAGATATTATATGGAATAACGAATCGCATTCAAATTTCCGTGCTCCATTTGCGCTGTTTCACTGTCTCCAATGTGCAGCTTTTTGCCACCGCGTGTACTATTTGGTGCACTGCACAAATGGAGCTCAGCGGTGTGCAATGTGCATTGTGCATACCGTAAAGATATGGAAACGCGGATTTGCATTTGATTGCGAGCTGTGTCACACAGCGGGCCGTCCCGCCGCGCCGCTACAGATGCTTTTTTGGTGCCAATGAGAAATTAGATTCAGGTGGTATGGCCATCCGATCCCATGGGCATATTATTGACATTATACTCGCATCTATGTGCTTTGATGTGCTGGTATATTGCAACGTCTGCAGCGGACTTGCAATCGACATGAAAAGAGCTGTTTATATATGTGCAAAGTGCATACATTGTGTTTTTTTGTGGTTGGTGTTTACCGCATTGATTTGCTGTTTTTGAATTTGAAACGTCAAGTTTTTAATAATATTCACGCAAACCTCGAATGGACTGAGTTTAATTAATTTTAAACAAAAATATGGTTTTGCGTGAGTTTTTTGTTGCATTTTTAATTTATTTAGGCAATTGGTCAATGCGGCATTTCATTGTATGCCTATTAGAATTAATATTTTGTGTGCTGTGATGTGAAAAAT
>JANSTS010003288.1:6609-28951 GCA_026546915.1 Sylvicola fuscatus
AATTCTCCAATTCATGAATTAAACAAAAAAGAAAGAGTTAAAAAGAGTAATTTAAGGTTAAAAGAAAAATCGTCCATAAATTGTGTAACAACTAGGAATCCTTTCAAATTCTCTTTTGTCTAACTAACAAGTATTTTTTCAACAATTAATTGTTAATTTGCATTGGCGGCAGGGAGGGTCATTGAACATAAATAAATGAGTAAATTTTGTTTCATCCCCATAGGCATACGCCGACCGTCTATTCAGCCGCATCAGGGTTTCGGAATCCCTATCCATCGTCGCTTCCTATCAACACATCGTTATCTAGGTAATTATAACCCTTTACCCACCAGCTCTGATGTCGCTGAGATGTGCAGCCATTCCACCATCTTTGACACGTTTTTCAATTTATTTCAATTTTTTTTTGTTTTGTTTTGTTTTAAATGTTCTCTTTTTTTTTTCGTCGTAGTGATTTCTCGTTCCGTTTTTCACCAACAAGCCTGCTGCCTTCTGTACATACGTCACCCCACCATGTATTAAATTCGCATCCGGCAATAGTCACGCCAGGTCCAAAGCAGGACGTAGCACATGAGTCAAACCATCGATATGGAAGGTAAGCTGAATTTTATATTTCTAAATTGTATGTAGCTTCAAAATTTTTTCAAAAAAAAAAAAAAGGAAAGAGAAAGGAAAATGCTTTATTTTCTATCAAGTTGAACAAAGCCAAACGGACAACTAGCGCCCTGTTTTGGCGTTTTCACCGTTCGTTACTTATTGCATTTATAAGGATTACAGTAAATCAGCAGTCAGTACCCTCTATCCGATGCAGGAAAAAGTATTTTTCCTCACGGCTACCCCAGCTCGCAGTTTACCGTTATCTGTTGCTGACTGCCAGTGAAAATATCCTTAAATGCGTTCACGTCCCTCTTTTTGGCAGTAGTAGAACCACACTGTCGATTGTATGTTACTGGTAACAACATTAGATGGAGTGGGGTGAAGCGGGAAGATGTTTTGTCTGTTGTAAACATTTTGTGTGAACAGCATCGCAACTCAACATAAATTGGTTGGACTTATTAACATTTTATGCGTTAAAAAGGGAAATTTTTTTGCAACAAAAAGAAAAGGATTTTTTCGATAATTGCATAGCGCTGTCAGTTGTTTTGTGTTTCATTTTGCCTGTCAAAGTGTATATGAGAATTTTTGTCCACAATACAATCCCTTTCTCCCTACCCCATGAACTGAGTGCGATTGTTATGTTGTAGCCCTGACAGTTGACGGGTATGCAAACTATATTGCTCGCACCAACCACCCTCAACACATCCACCCAGCATAGCGACTGCAACAATGTTGGCGATGCTGCGTTAGCTGTGTAGTCTCATTTTATTTGTTGTTTTATGTTGCACACACGCCACTGCGTACACTACACGACACGGACACTGCGTGGAGGCTGCGCTTATGCTCCGATGTCAACGCATGACAAATTGATGTACTATGATAATATTATTGTATCGTACACATTCTCAATTCATATTTCATACATCAATAATAATGCATTTTCGTATGTATTTCTGATTGTATGTACATACAATTAACATGGCTCTATAAGTCTATATGGGCGAGTATATATATAGCCTATGCATATCTATATATATAATTTTGTCGTGTGTATATATATATATGTACATGACATAATTAAATATAAAACGAATCAATAAATATTACAATTTCCTTTACCAGCCTCGTAAATTTACACAGAGCGAGAGCGTTTCGTGGCTATAGATGTAAATATATCAGCTATTGCCATCCATATTGTGAACATTCCGTTGTTGCCTACAATTGCACCTTTTCCTGCATTTGTGCACTCCTTGACGGTCATTACTGTTGCATTTTCGGTGCTGTCGCGATATTCGTTCTGTGCGGAAGTAACAAGTTAACATTTTAGCAAGTTTTGTTTGTTTTTGCTGTAACAAGGATCAAGTGGCGCGCCTGAATATTTTGTGGTGGATGAATATTTGAATGTAAAAGGATTGAGGATTCCACTGTCGCCTGGCTTAACCACCCGCATCTTCCATCTTCCCAATCAAACCCACTAACCCCCCAACCCTCCCCCCTCCCCCTTACGGATGAACGCGGTTAGGTGGCTGTGTGGGGTGCACTTAGAGTCGGGTGGCTAGCAACGAGACAGGAACCCAGCATCACTTTGTTAAGCGGGCAAGTTTGCGGAAACAAATGTGCCAAAAGTGTATAATCTACAGATATATATTGAAACCACCTCATCCCGCCCCACCCACATCCGACCTCCTTCCCACAGTCGTCCTGGCTGTCGTGCGCCAGCACAATAAAGTAAACGCGTATCCACACACGGAGAAGAGAGAGAGAGAGAGAGCGATTGAATGATGAGTTTTTGCCTATTGTTGTTTGACGCAAATAAATCATTATGTGCGGAAAATTATGTCTATCAAGGACATTTTTAACAAGTAGTGTTTGTGTGAAAAGTGCTTCAACTTTTTTCTTCCGTTGATATGGCTGCAAATGTGAGGCAGTGTCGTCGTCAGTTAGACTAAAACAAGAATAAATTAAAAGAAAAAAAAAACATAATTAAAAAAGAGAAGAAGAAAAAAGAAAATACAGGCTGAAGGGATCTGACAATAGACGAAAAGTTCCGTGCCCATATGCAAACAATGGCCTGCCACTTCAGGAGACGCATCTTGGCGGGTGCCTCCTAGATGCGCGCCTGTGTCTGTGTGTGTGTGTGTGTTCGGGTGTTGTTTGTGTGCGTATATGTGTGATGTGGCCAGCCAACTGATTTAAGCGTCCCGCATCAGCTCAGCCCAATACAGCATCATGGACTACTGCGAGCCATTGAATTTGTCAATGAAGAAGAAGCCAGTCGCCATCGTAACGCCGTCATCATCCAAAAGTCTGGACCATCTGCTGGACAGTAATGAGCATTCGTCAGATACGGCAAATCTCAATAATAATAGCAGCTACAATAACAACAACAACAACATTACAAATAACAATAACAACAACAACCCCACCAGCCTAAACCACCCTGACCATGCACAGCCGACGCGTCCTGACAGCAACAGCAGCAGCAGCAGCATAAACGACACGCTAACGCCGAGCCTCGACTTCTGTGGCAATGTGACGTCCTATGCTGTACCACCGCAACAGAGCCAACCACAGCCATCGCTGGCGTCACTGCATCGCGTCCATCAGCTAATGGAGCCGCTGGACGGCAGGAGTAGCGTCGGCAGTGCTGTGTCATCGGTCCGCAGTGATGTCCTGAGTCCCATTTCCAGTGCCCTGGAGGCTGTACAAATACAGACGCACCAAATGTTGCCGTACATTGGTCCGCACAAGTCACTGGACGTGGCCAAGCAACACTTGGAGCGCTACTACAAGCTGACTGGCCAGTACTATCCGGGCTCGTCGCCGTCTAGTGCAACGGCGACAGCGTCCATGTCGCCGTCACCGTCGTCCGTGTCAACAGCATTGGCGGCTGTCGAAGCGGCCGCTGCTGCATCGGCGGCCGCCCTAGCCGCTGCATCCGCTTCCATGATGTCGTCATCGTCGGCATCGTCGTCAGCAACACAAACGTCTACAAGTAGCACAGCGACAACGACGACGGCCACCACCCACCAACATCAGCCATCCACAAATGCACAGCTGCACGAGAAATCGTCGTCATCCATGTCGTCGGCGTCGACTACATCGGCGGCGGCCGCCATCATTGCGGCAGCTGTACAGGCACAAGTGCCGCCCAATAAAGCGGCGTCCATCAACGATCGAATCTGCAATCTGTTGCATACCAACATATTGACTAACAAATTCGCCACCAACAACATCATCACCATAATCAATCGATTGCTGGAGCAGAACATCATGTCGGAGTACTATCTACAACAGGCGGCCGCTCTGCAACAGCAACAGCAGCAGCAACAGCAACAACAACACCAGCAACAGCAACATCAGCAACAGCAACATCAACATCAGCAACAGCAACATCAGCAACAGCAACAGCAACAGCAACATCAGCAACAGCAACATCAGCAGCAGCAGCAGCAACACCATCATCACCATCAAAGTGCTGTGGCTTCAATGGGCTCCGCGATGCACTCGATTGGCGCTGGATTGGCGGCCAGCAACAGCAATCATCACCACAGTAGTGGCAGCACTAGCTCTAAATCGGCGACATCCAATGTCCATCACAGCAAGATGATGAACATTGATCTGTGTAATGACAATACGAAGAAGTTCAAGGAGTTTGACAGTAGTCAGTACGCCAGTTATCTACCAACTCATTTCGGCAAAAGTTTGATAGCGGCAGCAGCGGCTGCCAGTTCAGTGAACGGCGGCGGCGGCGGCGGTGGAGTAGAGCCATGGCTACCGTACGATCTCAGCCAAAGGTGGTGCCTAACCTCAATTTCAAAAAAAATGAAATTGTCAAAAATACATAAAATTGTGATGAATGTGTTTCGTTTTACCTGTTTTTACTTTCGTTATGCTTTCATTTTGCATTAAGGTGATTCTCGTTTGTTATTTTTATTTTCGCAAAACTTTTCTCTTTCCTTAAATATTTTCCCGTACTTAAATTATTATTGATTTGTGTTCATGCACCGCAAGTTTTACTGTACTTACGTTTAGTCACAGCAAAATGCTGGTACAGTAAAACTAGCTGAGCACAGTAGTTTGTATTGTTTTGCAATTTTTGGGTAATTAGAACAAATGAATAATAACAACAACAACAAAAACGTTTGTTACAGATCGACGCTAGAACAAAAGAATGCCAGCATTCAGCAGGATAGCAAAGACAATGCCAACGAGAAAAAGAAACCCCACATCAAGAAGCCACTGAACGCATTTATGCTGTACATGAAGGAGATGCGAGCCAAAGTGGTCGCCGAATGCACGCTCAAAGAGTCGGCGGCCATCAATCAGATACTGGGGCGACGGGTAAGTGTTCAATTATTAATTCATAACAAACAAAAAAAAAACAGATAATTTTTGTTTTTGTTTAATTTTTGTTTTTGTTTGTTACAACTTGACTGATAGAATATAGAAATTCATGTTTTGTTGTCTTAAATCTCAAACGTCGTTTGGCGTTTTCCTTTTAATACGAATTTAATTTTCAATGGCGGTCACATCATCTAAATTGTTCGATTGTTGCATAATGCACTTTCTTTTTTCATTTTTTAATATAAAATTTCAACAAATTTTGGGTGACCCTGTAATCTCAAAGTATCAAACAGACAAAAATAACTTTTACGGCAATTAAACTATATAGAAAATATTTCTTTTTCAATTTGATTATTATTTCATTTTGTTAAATGATCCAAAATAAAAAGAGAAGTAAATCATTAAGCAAGTCTTTCAACATCTCTACACGTGTTCAAAGACATGAAAAAAGAAATCCGAAACAGCATGCTAGAAGATTATTTTGTTTTAAACGAGAATACAAAAAAAAAAAAAAATTAAAGAACCAGTTTATTAAACACATAAATATACAATAATACAATAAAAAAAGTAATAACTTATCAAAAAAAAGAAAAGATATTAAAACACTGTAATTGTTTTAATTTCTAAAAGAAAATAATTAATTGTTTTGTTTTGTAACTACATAAAAAAAGGTTTTTTTGTTTGTTTCATTTATGTCATGCTTTCTTTTATTTTGCAAATTCAAAAATGGTTATGCGACTAATAACTGAATAGACTTTGTTTGATAAAAGGCTAATACTATAGATAAATGAACATTAATAAAAAACAAATTGCAATAAAATTAAAATAAAACACCTAATATTACTATTAATATGACGTGGAGTTAAAATTTCGACACATTTGATGGTTATGAAAACATAAATTTTTAGTGGCATTCACTCAGCCGAGAAGAACAGAGTAAATACTATGAAAAAGCACGACAAGAACGTCAATTACACATGGAATTATATCCGGGGTGGAGCGCACGCGACAACTACGGTTACGTTTCGAAAAAAAAGAAACGCAAAAAAGACCGATCGCCCGCGGATTCGGGAGGTACTGCACGTTCAGAAAACAATTTTTTTGATTTTTTTGTTTATTATTATCACCATAATTTTTTTGTTTTTACATTCTTTCACCATATTTCAAAAAGAGTTCAATTTGTGAAGAAAAACATTTTTTATGAAAAAGACTAATTTCTATTTATTTGAAACAAAAAGAAGAACAAAAAAAAAAAGAAAAAAAAATAGAAAACGAAAAAACAACTTAAAGTAATATGAAAGCAAAAAAATTTTAGTAGAAGAATGATTAAAAGATAATTGAAAACAATAACAAATATTTTGTTAGCGAGAATATTTCAAATCAGCCATTCATTACGAGTTTTACTGTATTTTTGGTTAAATTTTCACACAGAAAAGTGCGACTGTAGCCATTTTTGAGAGCGATCGTGGTAATAAGCGCCGACAAAAAAAAAATGGCTGCAATACACTTTTTGTTGTTTTGTTTTTAAGCATACATTTCGAAATTGGCTAAAAAAAATTTCAATTGGATTTTTTAAAGAAATTAATGTGTCCCACAAAAAATATTAAAATTTACAAAATTTTCATTCATTTATGGTTGATTTGATTTATATCGTTTTTATATTTTTTTAAACTTATCTACAATTATGTTAACACACATTTAATTTTTTGTTGTCTACTTTATTTTACTGATATTTTTTTACAAAAAAAAAAAAACTAAATTACTTAAAAAAATAGTGAAAGAACACAAATTTTTGTTCGTCATATTTTGCTAAACAAATCGTCCCTCTTACGTTGTTGTTTTTTTTTAAATTATTATTATTTTTTTTTTGAAATTTCTCTGAACCCTTTATGTTTTTTTATGATTATAATAATTTGTGTTATCTGGCGCGAACTTTGTTTAAATTGAAGCGAGACTCACACTTACAATAAAATACTTTAACTATCCCCTAATAAGTAACTGTTTACTACTAAAGCTTGATTGGAAAACATCCCAACGTTCTATATTTAGTTTGTTAAAAAGAAAAAAAAAAAGAAAGTAAATTATATTCGATAGCAAGAAAGGAGAGAATGGAGTGTAACCGAGAGGCACAGGAGCGAAGAGGCGTGGCGGGGAAATTTTGAGACGTACAAAAAACGAATTTTATTTATTTCACGTATCATTTTATTTGTTTTACAATCGTTTTTAATTTGTTTTGTTTGATTTTGTTACATTACTTTCCTCTCAATTATAACGAGAAAAAACGAAGATATATTTTTAAACAAATATATAGCAGAATGAGTAAATAATTTTAATATAGAATATGTATATGTATATATTAATCGAATATATATGTATGTCTATCAAAAAAAAAATTTAAGGACACATTTTTTGTTACCAAGAAATAAATCGATATTATTTTTAACCTAAAAAAGAAAAGAAAATCGGCCCCACAAGCAAAATTAAGAATTTAATTTGAATCATTTGTATTTGTTTTATTTTTGTATCTAAGGACAAATAATTGTTTATGTTTTGTATGCTTTCTTTATCATAAAACAAAACAAAAAAGAGAGAAGAAAATGGAAAAAAATACGAAAGTTCATAGAAGAGGTGACACGAAAACACACAAACACTCATACAGGCGACCCCCACATTCAACATTCAGAAAACTGGATATTTTGTTAGCAATTATTTAAATAACAGTTCTTGAAGCGGTTCCATTTTCTCTGTAACCGTTCTTTTTATTCTTACATTTAACGCATTTTTTGGTTGATTTTGTTGGTTATAATTTGTTTTTGTTTTTTTTTTGGGTTTATATTAAAAATGTAAATATTTTTAACATAATCTCATCAGTTTATTGCAAGTAGATTCAGTTCAATTGTATTGAATCTGTCTCCATTTTTCAATTATCTTCAATCGACTTGATTCCCACGTGACCTTGAATACTGCAAATCGATATTTTGAAAATTTAAAGAAAGTGACGAACAGGAAATGTGTTAACAAGAAGAAGAAGAAGAGGAAGAAGAAAAAAAAACAACTTCAGCTTGTAGTAAAGCCACGCGATCGTCTTTTCGTGTCTGAACTGATGTTTTGTACAATAAGTCGAGACCTTTTAGTTTTCAATGTAATTTCCCGAAGCCGCAGATCAGTCAATTAGTACACAAACATACGTACACACACACACACACACATTCACATACACACACATCGTTTTAATCAACGTCTAATATCGCTCAATACTTTTTCATTATGATTTGATTTTGATTTGACGTTTTGTTGATATGTTTGTTTGCTGTCGCTTGTCAATAACGTTTTGATAACAGTTTTTCTTTGTTGTTTGTTTGAAGACCCCAAAAAGAAAAAAGAGAGAGATCGAGAGAGAGAAAAAAAACAGATGATGCTCTTGCATCAGATTAGCGCGCGGCGTTTCCCCCAACACACGCAGACACACACACACATACACACACACACATATATACACACACACACACTGACACACAGCGTTGGTTTTGCGATTGCTGCTGTTCTAAAAAATGACGTTATTTTTTACATAATTTTATGTTGAAAAAATTACACAATAAATGTTTAAAGCGTTTTGTGTTGATAAAAGAGAAAGAAAAAAAAAACAATTATTACTCAATTTGAGAATTAGTAGTACTTTTTTGTTTTTGAAAAAAAAAATAAAAAAACAAAAAGAGAGAGAGAGATAAATTGAGAGAATTTACAGACATTTAGAACAATAATAATTCTAGCATTGTTTCTTCGGTTAAGTTGTTGGGGATTATTTGAAATAATAGTTTATTTTGTTAAAAAAAAAAACATTAATTACAAATCTAAGAAAAGAAGAGTTTTTTTCTTTGACTTTTCAAGACTCTACAAGTTTTGTTTGCTCAAAATTGTTCATGTAAACAAAGTATAATTATGAAAATCCAATATAAAATTTTAAGTTCCAATTTGACACCGTTTGCTTACATTTAATTTTTTTTGTTTTCGTCTTATGTTTGTATCCCCTTCTGTTGTTTGAGTTTCTTACTGCAAATTAAATCCATATTGAAAGAAAATCCATTTTGAGATGCCAACTAAAATTGAAAAAATTAAAAAAAAAAATCACCGAAAAATAAAACAATTTTACATAAAAATAAAAATTAAATAAATAAAAATACAATACAAAAAAAAAAACAAATTCAACAATTTTGTGTATTGTTATGATACGCAGTGGCACGCTCTGGGGCGAGAAGAACAGGCAAAATATTATGAGCTTGCGAGACGCGAACGACAATTACACATGCAAATGTATCCAGATTGGAGTTCGCGGACGAATTCATCTCGTGGCAAGAAAAGGAAACGAAAACAAGATACAAACGATGGAGGTATCATTAAACACTTTGACAAATAATTTTTATTATAAACTAAACAAACCAAAAAAAAAAGAAGTTTTTTTCCCACAAAAAATCTATCAAAAAACATCAATTATTATTATTGCGAAAAACCAAAAAAAAAAAAACTATATTTTTTAGAGATTTGAGCATTGAATTTATTCCGATTGTGTTTCATGTGGCTTGATAACATTTTTTGTAACCGTTAATATTTGTGTTACAACTTTTTTTATCTGTACATGAATAATTTCATCTATTTATATTCTTGTTATTATTATTATTATTATATATATAAATATAAATAAAATGAAAATATGGTAGGAGTGAAAGAGCGCGTGCGAAAGCAATTGAGAGAGAGAGAGAGAGAGTCAGAAAAAAAAATCCGAAATCATAGAAAAAAGTGCGAGATCGAGAGAGAAAGAAAAAGAACGAGCGAGAGAGAGAAAGAGAGAGAGAAAAAAAAGAGAGTACGAAAGACACTATTTCCATTTATTTTGCATGTGGGGACTTACAGATGCTCCTTCAAATATGTTTTTTTTTAAATATCTGCGTATATATATTACATAAATGTATATAATTTTAATTTTTTTTAGCGAGCGAAAACCTACTCATTCTGCTATAATAATTTCCTTATCCGATTTATGAAAAAAAAATACAAAAATTCAACAGAACAAAAAAAAAGCGTTCATTAGCAAACTAAAAAAAAGACAGCTTTCGTTTATTTTGAAAAAAAAACTATATTTTTTACAGTTTGGTTAGTTATGAGTTTTTATTTTTTTTGATTTTTACCGTTACAAATATATATATATCGGTTTGTTTTTCAATCACAACAGTTTTGTTTAAATGCTCATGCTTCAATTTTCCTTTCAAGCTATCTTTAAAATTTGGCTGCCCAAAGTTTCCGTTATTTCCGTGCAAATTTTAATAACTGCAGAACTTTTAAACGCCTTCAATTGTTTTTTAAATTCCTTCTACATTTAGTTTTCGTTCTATTTAATTATTCGTTTTCATTTACCAATTGCGTTTTTTGTTTCGCAATCTAGCTACATATTGGAATACCATTAAGATGTCAAAAAAAAAACAGAAAAAAAACAACAATAAAAAAAACGAAGAAAATAGATTAAAAAATCAAACATTTTTAGGCAATTTTTTAATTGTATTCCAATATTGTTGCATATTAAGAGGCCGCTTTTTTAAATGTGTACAAAAGGGCTGCATCGTTTTGTTTCATTTATTAGCAAATTTTCTCAATAATCATAATAATAAAAAGAAGATGAGGTTGAAAAAATGATAAAAAGAAAAAAAAAGATAAAAGAGTTCAGTAAAATTCATTGTAGATTCATTATTTTAATAATTGTACATGTATTTTGATTGTTAACTAACCAAGTAAATTATCACTACTAATACCATTACATAATACTAACTAACTGACATTTAAGTGACAAGTTCGTTTATTAATCGCAATTTTGTACCGCCCCCCACCAAATAGGTAATAACATGAAAAAGTGTCGAGCTCGTTATGGCCTTGATCAACAGAGTCAATGGTGCAAACCATGCAGGTATGTTCAATTCGTTGCTATTTTTTATGTTGTTAAACAAAACAAAAGAAAAACAAATTTACTCAACACAAACATCTACACCTATGTGTATACAAAATACATATAAATACTTATTAATAACTAATAATGTTCGAATGCGAATACTTTACTAAGAAAATGTACAGGGCTGGACTGGGCATTCAAGTTGCCCTTATCTCCTAATCAGTTTTATGTAAAATACACAATTCCTGTCAAAAAAAAAAAAACTGTCACACGCTATACATATATATTTTCCTAAATTTGGTACTTTTACAACAACAACAAAAAAGAAGAAAGACAAACAAATCGTGTAATTCTCTGTGGAAGGACGTATATGAATTTTTATTTTGAATTGTCTAGCTGTTTTTGTCCAATATTTTGTTCAGTTAAATTAATTGTTAATTATGCCAAGCCAAAGAACAATTTAATTTTAGTTTATTGTTTTTGTTTTTTTACCGTTATAGAACGATTTTTTAATCGAGTAGAGCGATGGTAATGTAGACTAACGCGAGTATTTCAGACGGAAAATCATTTTGTGAACGAATATTTTTCACGGTGTAATTTTCTTTTTCATTACAATTTTTACTTTAAATCATATTGTATTCAAATATAGTATTTTTTAAAATGATAATTACCCAAAATGTAATTGGGATGAATTTGTTGGAAACATTTTTTAGGCCTTTCTAAACTTTCTCACATTTACTGTTTACCGTTTTTTTTTGTTGTGTTTAATGCTGATTAGTCACTGTTAGAAACCGGTTATCAAGATTTATCCCCAAATATTGTGGGACATCAAAATCCAAAAAAAGTATACATTTAACAAAAAATTTGACTTTCCGTATGTTGTACGTCCATTTTTTTACGGATCTTTACTTTTGTGTTTGCTTTAGCAGAAAATGTGTCATTCCACAAAGAAAAAAAAAAGAAGAAGAAAAATCTTGTAATTAACTTGAATTTCCCCTAATTGAAGTAATTCATACACAAAACAAATTATTGTAACTAAACATCACTTACTTGAGTTGTAGACGTTTGCCGAACTTTTTTTTACGTTTACTCACTTTCCAAACACACCAAAAATCAAACATTTTTTTTTAATTTTAATTTTTTGAAAAATATACTACCTAGCCTATAGTTTACAGAAAAACAATTATAATATAGCTAGCGACTCCCAGAACACTTTCGTGGCACTAAACACATGAATATGAACTGTAATTGTAACTGTTTCCATAAATTAAGGAATTTGTGAAGCGGATTTATCAATTTCAATACAACAAACAAGATGCTCAGAAACATCAGCAATTTCAATTTTTTATGTGTTTTTATGTTTTATGATTTGTGAACATGACCATTTGTATGTACAAAATTGTTTGGTTATAGTTTTCGTGTTGTACCACCAGAGGTCGCTGAACAAAGGAGATACGAAGTGGTGGCGATTTTTAATCGGTTCATTTTGTTGCAGTTGGACACATTTTCTGTTTCTTTGTCATAGAGTTTTTTTTTTTTAATGACAGATAACGGTTTCGAAAAATAACAATGAGAACCGGTAATAATTATAATTTTTTTTTTTTTGAAATTTATATACGTCAATTGTCCACAGTTTAATCATTAATCGATTATAAATAAAAATACATTTTTTATTTACTCACAGTCCACCGAAAAAAAGCGCGCTCAGTTATTTTTACTTTTTTTTCAAACATTTGACACATAAACATTAACAAAAATTAAATCAATTGCGGTAATTTTACAAAAAAAAAAAAAAAATTGCCTAAACGGATCCATTATTAATATTGATCAGGACAAGAAATGTATTGATACAAACAACACAAAAAACAAACCCTCCCCCACTAAAACCTGATTCTCCTATTTCCCCCCCTCCCCTTTGCCACGTCATCGAAAATAACTTGTTCACCCCCAAAACTGAACCGTTTTATTTGTCGTTATACTTACCACCGAACTCAAATCAACAGTCCTTGTTTACCTGTGTTAACATCCACCGCTGTTGGCAATGACTCGCTATTACCAACGACCACATCATCCTCATCATCGTCGGCGTCGTCAGCACACCTGCAGATAATCGGCAACAGTCAGTCGTCAGCACAGGGCGGCAACGCCGGTGGTGGACGGTCGCAGGCATCACCACAAGCGCCCACTTATGTTAATCTCTAGGATCTAAATGAAATGAAACGGCGCCGAAAATATTTGGCCCTACCACCCCCTGCCCATTCCCCCCACATCATCACTAAACAATAAACAAATACCGGCAACAAAACAAACGAAGTTAAAAGAATGTTTAAAACATAAGTGAAAACGTTGAATCAACTAACAAACAGCTAAATAAAAAAAGAGCCTGAAAGGATTTACTCGAAATGACATGCATTTAACCAAAAAGAAAAAAAGAAAAGAGGCAGGCGTCTGGATACCAAAAAGCTCCCGAGCAACCAAAAGTTCCGAAAGAACGTTGACTTAACTCAAAGTTAAACACCAACAAAAAAACAAAAAAAAAACAATACAAAAACACTGCAGCGGAAAGACTTAACCAGCTTTAACATTAAACTGAATGAAAAATATGCGGAAGAAGGATGCAAAATGGCCGTTAGATGATGGAAAGTCAAGATGGCGGCGACTATACACAAAAGAGCCTAACAAAACCCGTTATTTACTGACCAAATAATAATAGAGAAAAAATAAAATTACTTGTACATCATGACAGATAGTTGAATGTATAAGAATTTATAGATCAGATAACCATAGGAATAATCTATAAAACGAAAACACAAAAACAATTTAAATAAAACATAACCACAATATAAAAACAGTATAAACAAAATGCCAAAGAGAGAAGCGTGACTTTGAGTTGTGCCAAAATTGGCATAGAAAAATGTCTGAATGGGATTTGCTGTGAAGGACACGAACGTCAAAGGAAACGCCAGCGATTCTGCGCCCGTCAATCGTTAAACTTTTACGTAGTACCGAATTCTCTCAATGCAATCAAAAGTCAGTCTACAATTATATTTGTCACAATTTATAATATTGATGTTTGTTTTCATTTTTTTTTCCATAATTTTTTTTCCCATTTATTTAATAAATTTTTTTTTCGTTACCCTTTTAATAATTGAATTAATTGAATTTTTTTTGCCAATATTTGATGTTTCTGATTGCTGTTCATGTTATGGTTTGATATATTGTTATGTGATCCTTTTATATATATAAAAAAAAACTTTATTGTTTTCTTTGGAAAATTACCGTTATTTTTAACTTTTTTTTCGGAAATGTCAAAGAACCAAATTGATAATTTGTGTTTTTGTTTCCGTTATTTTTGTCTGTTCCGTAATGAAATTGCTGTTTTCACATTTAATTGTTTTTATTTTTTATTTGTTGGTATATCTTAAATATATTTGCTAAAATTTTATAATTTCACTGTAACTGCTGCTATTTACCAAGAAACGTATAATATTTGTTGTTTTTTTTTATTTATTTTTTATTTACGAGTTTGATTTTTGATTAATTTTTGGATTAATTCTAAACCTAATTTAATGTGTTTTTTGCCACCAATATTTTGATACAAAACCAGTCTCAACGCTAAGCAATTATTTAGTTTTTAATTATTGCTGTAAAAAATTTATAATTATTTCGAGAGCAGAGCTAATTTGTGTAAATTTGGGAGTATTTGACGGTTTGACGGTTGCAATTTTTTTTTTATTTTTTTTTTAAATTGAAATGTCAGTGGATTTGTGCCGGAGAAACGATTAAATAATTGTCATCTAACTGCCAAACCTAATTTGCTCAGCTAGCTCATTTAAGTTGACGTTGTTGTGTGTTCGTTGATCGTTGTAACAACTATAAATATATATAATTTGTTTTCCTCAATTATTCTTATATCATAACAATTTATTTCTTTGTGTTTGGTTTTATTTAAGTCGTTAAAAAATTGAGAAAAAACATAGAGAGAGACAGAGCGAGATACAGAGAGAGAGAGAGAGAGAGAGAGAGAGAGAGAGAGAGGGGGAGAGAAAAGTTAGAGAGTGTTGTCAGTTCGTTCGATTAGGCGTTTGCATGGTCTTGTATGTGATTTGTCCATAATTATAATTATTAAACCACAATTTAGTGATTATCCCGTTAATTATCAAATTTTTTCGTTGTATGATCATTACCGTTTTTTTTTTCAGCATGCACATTTTATTTGCCCATAATATGTTTTTGTACTTATTATCCTTTGTTTCTAAAAAAAAAAAACAATTTAATTTATTTGATTTAATGCAATTTGACAAATGTACTAATTTCTTGAAATGACGTTTATTCTGCGCAGGCGCAAAAAGAAGTGCATTCGCTACATGGAGGCGGAAGGCGAGGAGGGCAACGACCTCGACAATCACGTGTCCGACGACAATTTGGGCTCATGCGGCAGCGTCGACGAGGCGAAAACGCCAGACGACGACACCGAATCGCTGAATCAGTCGCTATCCAGTCCTGGCTGTCTGAGCGGCCTGTCCAGCCTGCAGAGTCCGTCAGCCAGTCTGGCGAGTCCGCTGAATTTGCTCACCAGTCCGTCAACGCCGGGCGCCATCCACAGCATGGAGCACAGCGGCATGATGAGCGACACCAGCTCAAACGCCGGCGGCATGCACCAGTCATCGACGACGACCACGACAGCCGCCACAAAGAAGACGACAACGACGACAGCCACGACAGCGTCGTCCACGTCGTCGAAGGCGGCTGGTGCCGCCAACAACAACAACACCAACTACAATAGCAATGACAATCTGCTGCCGATGATCAACTTACAGGTGTCCGGCAACAAGATGACTGATACACATAAGACAAAGTCGATGCATCGCGACGGCACCAGCTCGCCGCTGTCGCACCGTCCCATGCAGGACTACGATATGCCGATGTTCGGCATGAAGATGGGTGGGTACACGCAGAGCGGCGGCGCCGCCCTATCGCCGGGCGGTCATGGGCCGGCACGCGCCTCCACCAACAGCACGTCGCAAAGTCTAAAGTCAATGAAAGACAACGGCGGCGGCGGCGGCGGTGGTGGTGGTGGTGGGCTTTTGCTGGGGCCGAAGACGGAGCCGACAGAGTCGTCAGCGGCGGCCGCCGCCGCCCACCTAGGTGAGTTGTTTTTCGAAAAGACGGTGCGTAATCCGGTGGGCGCGAATCCGCACGACGTCAACAATCCGTTGAGTATTAATCAGCTGACGAAGCGCGAGTCGAACACCACAACCAGCAGCAGTCAACTGTCCGATGTGCTGGCGGCCGGTTCCCACCCCCACCAACTGCACCATGCGCATCTGTCACAGATGAAGGTGGCGGCGGCGGCCGCAGCGGCGGCAGCGGCGGCCGCCAGCAAACAGCCGATGCCCGTCTCCCTGGCCAGCAGTATACTGCAGAGCAGCTATCACCTGCAGTCGCTGCAGGCAGCACAGCAGCATCATCACCAGCAGGCGTCGGCGGCGGCGGCGCATCACCATCATCTGCAGCAGACGTCTCACCACCACCAACAGCAGCAACAGCACCAGCAGCAGCAGCAGCAACAGCAGCAGCAGCAACAGTTGTCGCATCAACAACAGTTGTCGCACCAGCAGCAGTCGCTGCTGCAGCAACAGCAGCAGCAGCAGCAGCAGCACCTCAATCCGCTGACGGCGGCCCATCACATGCTGGGACAGCATCTTACCATGCAGCACCATTTCCATATGCCGACGGCGGCGGCGGCGGCCGCTGCAGCCGCTGCTGCGGCCGCCTCCTCCGTACAAGTACAAGTCGGTGCCACCACCAAACAGAATCATCACGGCGACGACAGTGGCGCCATCAGTGTGACATAGCGATACGCCCAATTCAGAGTTATTTTTAAGCGTTTAAGATACATTTAGCTAGTTTCTTAGTTGTTTTCTCGTTAATTTAGGTTCTTTATTGTTTTCTCCTTACTTTTTGTTTTACCAGAGTTACAGGGCCAACCGGTAATTTAATTGAATTAAAGGCCGTGTCGCTGTGCAGACTCGGCTAAATGTTGCGAATTTCGTTTGGGAAACTTCTGACAGCTAATTTGCGATTAATCGTCATGCAGACGTTGTTTCGTTTTGTTTCTTTGTTGTTGTTTTTTTTTTTTTTTGAACGATTGGCAAAACCGTGTTTTCAACTCAAACGAAAATGGACACCGACTTTATTGAGTTACGGTACGATCGGTTTTGTGTTTGTTTCTCCCAGGGACATGACATCGACTCAAATTAGCACTAAGCTGCTGAGGCATACTTTTCAGGTATGGTCAGGGTCCAAAACGAAGGTTTAAATTTGAAATTCTTTTTAAATTGATCCCAAATTTTATTGGGAATCTGATTTGCGTAAAAAAAAGTATTTCTTCTTGGTGGAAATAACAAAATAAAAAAAAACGTTCTCAACACTCGAGCTTCGAGCAGTTAAAATCTTACAGAAAAAAACATGAAAGCATGTCTCAAGAATTTATTCAGATTGTCATGTCCATAGGTTCCATAGCTGTATATGGATTTTCCCCGTTTTTTTTTTGTTTAATCTCTTTTGAAATCCTCCTAAACAAGGTCACGTATGCCAAATAAATGTATTAATTAGAAGAAGAAGAAGAAGAAAAAAAACAAGTAGAGAATGGTACCATTTACCACAGCAAAACAGAGTCCCCAGAAAACGCCGGTTAACTGGGGATAACTAAACTGATGAAAATATATGCAAAATTTCGTTAAGATTAAATATGCAAACAAAAAACACATCGAATCACATTTACACACTTACACACACACACACACACATACACACAAACACACACACAAAAACCACAAATAATCTTTGAAAGAAATTGGACTGAATACGAGTGCCACAGTTAATGTAAATAAAATTATTACATTTAAATGAATATAAAAAAAAAAAACAAAACGTTTATAGTGTTTTAGCTGTTAAGGAAATTCATTTTCTCAACCGCATGAAACCGCGCAAAAGGGAAATTTAAATGAAAATACAGATCGAATTCAATCGGTTTTTGCGATAACTGAATGCAACGGTTGCCAACCGTTTACCTCTCCACAAAACGGTGCAACAGAGCGTCGTAGAGTTAGCGAGTGAGAAGGAGCTAGAGAGAGAAAGAGAGAGAGAGAGTATCACGTGAGAGAAAATTAGCTGAAAATTTTCTTCTTAATCTTCCAATAATTTCAAAAAATAAGAAGTCTAACTGCAACAAATAAAAATAAAACGCAAAACCTTGTCGGTTTTTGCACATTTTCGAGATATTAAATGTATGTAAATTACAAAAACAAAATATATATATACATATATTGAAACAAAATTAAAACAACACAAAATGTTGAAAATATGATGAATATTATTCGCCAAACTAGAATTTAAGTGCAAATGCAGACATTCATATTTATATGTGGCATTTTCTTAATATAAAAATATTTAAATGAAAAATATATTTATAATAAAAAAGACGGAAACTAAAAAAAAAACAAAAATTTCAAATAACTGATAACTTTGTTATATTTTCGTAAAAAACAAAAAACTTGACAAGTAAAAACTCGTAACAAAAAAAAAAAACAATTTAAATTCATGTGTTCAAAGTGAATCTGAGACGTTAAACATAACTGAGACAGGGTGGAAAATCCACACAGCAACAACATTTCAACAACAACAATGTAGCAGTTTAGTGTTGACATAACCTCAAATCGTATTTATAAATGAATTAAGAAAATGCAAACAAAACATTAACTGTATTCTATTAACAAATAGATCTGAAATAACAATCACTTGATTCTCTAAAGTTATAGTAAATAGTGAATAATTCAAATTCGCTCGCTGAACGATTTCTTAAGATCCTTTAATGTTGTTATTTTCTTGAGCTCAATTTATATTGATTTTGAAACTGTTTTAAAATATTTTCAAACATTGTCCTGTTCAAATTTCGTTCCCGTTGCCGTTTCGCTATCGTATCGTTTCGCTTCGTTTCGTTACAGTTTCGTTTCATCCCAGTTTATAGTTCGGCATTGTTCACTTAAAAAGGATACACAAATATTATCCAAAATCCTATAATATTTCACAAAAATATATGCTCAAATCAATTCATAAATCACAAAAACTACATACCAGGAGTGTAACTAAATCTTTTCGTTTTTTTTCGCGAAAGAAAACACGTTACGCCCATCTCTCCGGCAATTTATGGATACAATTCCAAAAGAATCCTTTCTCCTTTGAACCAAACCAATCGGAGAGCCATTTTTTGACATGTTCGAAATCGACGAAGTGACTTTTTTAATATTGAAATCATTACTTTTTAATTGTCGAAACCATGTCTCACATGTTTTTATTGATGGATCGTGGTCGCCATAAGATTCTACCATAAAAAAGTGTCCTTTTGCAGCCTTTTCTTTTAATATAATAATAAAAGCAATGGGTGCCGCGAATGCTCTGTTTGCAAAAACTTTGTTATTTTGGCGGAACGAGACTTATGTAGTTTTGAGGTTAATGTTAGCAGAATAAAATGACATATGTGTCAAATCATAATATGTCATATTTATGGCAAGTGACATCTATTATAAAAACCGGAAAAGACTTAGTTACAAACCTGGTAAATACAAAACTTTTTTCATATGTGATGAAAACTATAAAAATTCTACGAGGCGAAAAAAACCGAAACAATTTTATCTTAATCGGTTTTCGTCAGAAATGAAATAATTTTGTTATTAAAAAAAAACAAACAAACAAATTGAAAGACAACAAAAAAAGTGAATTAAGCGATCATCAGCGAGAATATATCAGATTCATAATTAACAAAAAAAAGAAGTATATATTAAATGCAACAATGAAAGTTGATTTTATGCGTTTGTCTTAAACATTAAAAAAAACAATTGCACACTTTAATACACATTAAACACTGTTTAAAATAAAACTAGTAAAAACCGTTACAGAATATACATTTAACAAACAAAAAAGTAAATAAAAAAGTAAAAATATATATAAATAGACGACGTTGAACCGGTTACAAATAGAACAGGTGGAACACGAGATGAATAAGAATATACATTTAAATGTATATAAACTTAATGAAAGAAAAGAAAAAACAAGAATAATGTTTAAGAATATGAATTTAATTAATTAAATAAATCAAGAAAATGCAAGTAGATAATAAATAAAAAATAACAAAAAAGGAAAAATAATAATATAGTAGTTATTTTGTAAATAAATCATTAAAAATGTGATATATCATATAATTGTTTTTTATGAGATTGGTAATAATGAAAAAAATAAATAAAATAAAAATAAAATATGTAATTGAGGGAAAAGGAAGTAACGACAGGTACCCACTCACACACACACAAACACACATACACTCACACACACACACACACATACACACAACAGCTAAGCCACGCAAACATTTTCATGTTTCGAGTTGAATATCAATTATTGTAAGAGTTGTAACGGCAGTTTGTGATGACGTTGACAATTCAGAGCTGAAGAGAGATGTTACGAGCGCAATTGTGCGACTCATGTATGTTTTAAATTTATGTTTGGCCAACTGGAAACACACTTTCGCGGCGAAATAAGTATTCGTTATACAGAATACCTTATTTTAGACAATTTCAATTCTTCCATTTTTCTATAAAGAAACATAAAATGAGTCTTAAAAGTAATTTAAAAAATTTTATGTTCGATATTCGGTTAGGATAACGGTTTTTTGGTTGCAATTGTTTTCAATACATTTTTGTTTGCCACCAAAACAAACCAACATTTCTATAAATTTGTGATTATTTTATTTGAAAAATTTATTTCGATTTGTTTTCACCCATTTGAAATAACTTAAAGCATTTTATTGTAAAACTGACAATATTAATTGTACAACTATTCAAAATGATTGACGAAAAATGGAGGATAACAAAAACAAAAAAAGAAATGGCCGACTGTCAATATGAAATGCTTTAATATAAAAAATGAAGTGATTGAAAATCTTCGTTTGTCTTTTGTCATAGGCGATGGACAGTTGTAATGTAATTGCATTGATTTATGCTTCCAAAATATTATCGAAATATTTTTTTTTTATTTATATAAGTTTGTTCTCTAATAATAGTTTTTTTTTATAATTTGCTGTCAAAATGCATCTTTATTGTTCATCTGTAAATTGTATAATTAAGTTAAATATGTTTAGCAAAAGATATGTTTCCTTTAACCTGTAAAATTATTTCTTCTATATTTTTTTCTCTCTCAAATCAATGTATTTACTGAAACAAAACGGTAAAAAACAAAAAAAAAAAAAGAAGGAAAATTTGCCAAACAAACGAAAAAGGTATGCTAACTGTAATAAAACATGCGTTCTGATGGGTAAAATGCGTCAACCATAAGTGGAAGCGGCCAAGTGCAATAAACATCAGATTTTTTCCACCTATTTTAATAAAAATGAATGTGAATATGCCGGCAAACAATTTATTTAGGCGCCAAGTGCTAAGCGGTTCGTTGATTAAAAACAAAAAATCGAGATCGGATTTTGTGCCAAATTAAGTAAATTGTGTAATTTATTAGTTAAAGAAATGTGCTGCACTTTCACCGTTACATGTTAAAATAGCGGTGAAAGGGCGCGCTAAAACTCGTGTCTATCACGTTCACCTGTTTGAAGGAAATCTGTCTATCTGTTCAAAGAAATGTTTCGACTTTCTTATAGTTTCTAATTCTGTTTTATTTGTTTCTATAATTACTCCCTTTTATATTTTGTGTTTTTCCCCCCATTATATTTGTGTATCCTAATTTTAATTTTTGCTTAAATCCACAAACAATCGCGAAAAATGTAGCGATTAGTTAAAATTTCTATGCATCAAACTGTTGTCCCACTGAGGGATGAGAGGCGACGGATATCCGCGCCTCGTCCCACCTGAAAGGACCACTCTAGTTATTTTGTTTTTACTTAAACAAAACATAAAAACCACACAGAAAAAAGCGACAACTCTTTATGGAATGGATTTAAAGAAAAAAAATGATATTGTCTCAACCAGCAATTAAAAGTATTTGTAAAATATTATATAAACAAAACAAAAAAAAAAAACTATAGCTTTTAAAGTAAAATTTATGGTAAATAGAATTAATGTTTAAATAATAAAAAAAAACAATTAATTGAACGGAGATAAATTTAAAAGCAGCCAAAAATATTATTTTGGACAAACAATTTATCCAAACAGTTGTAAAAAGTATAAATAAAACAAATGTATTGTAATATGAAAACAGACAAAAAGTGGAATAAATTGTAAGTTTATGTTGTGAGTAACATGAAAACAATTTAAAGCTTGGAGGGTTTTTCTTTTTCAATTTTTTTTTTACAGATTCTTTGGCATTGTCACATGAGTGAAACATTGAACATTTTCAGAATCCATTTTTTTGTGTTTAATTTATCATTTTTAGAAATTAATGAAAATTTGTTTTTATTTT
>JANSTS010003310.1:0-18472 GCA_026546915.1 Sylvicola fuscatus
AAAATCCTTGGAAGTTTGCTGTTTTTTACAATTGAATACATTTCAAAGTCAATAAAAATGTAATTTAAAACGGGATAAACCGGTTATTTTGTCAACAAACCGGTAACAACAGTTAAAACTAAAACATTTTAAAATCTGTAAGAGTTTTAAAGGATGACAGGATTCCCTTCAATTTGAAATGTAATTTCGTTCAACTGTCAATTTTAAACTGCCATGTGTCTAAATTTACAACATTTAGGGTTGAAAGCACTCAAGGATGTGGTTGATTCACTCTACTAACTTCAGCTTCACTCTACCTCTCCATCCATTGACGCCAATATTTTGACTTGATATCGAAATAAAAGTGATTTTGTGCAGCTATTTCTTAAAATGTCTTAAAGATGATATGAAGACACTCAAAAAATTGTCAAAATATTCCAAGGATTTCAACGAATTTTTATTCATCTCAAGAATAAGAATGAACCGCAGATTTAAAAACCGTCAAACTAAATTAAATTCCCGCTAAAAGAAAACGCGGAGGGCAATTAACTTTTAGCATTAAGATACTAATTGAAAGCGACTGCAATTAACGCCCCAAATTCGCGCCAAACAGCTAAAATGTCGGTGGTAATTTGGAAGTATGCAAAGGTTTTCATGTATCCTCCTCACCAACCCTTCCTAAGTGTGTGGTACTGAAATTAAGATTCAATATGATACTAGATTTAAAACTAAAAAAAAAAAAACAAAAAACAAGAAAAATGCCACCAGTTGAGTGGCATTTAAGAAGACTTTCTTGCAAGAAATTTTTAAACTTTTCTTTATAGACTAATAAAGAATCTGAATGTGAATTAATTGAAGTTTTCATTAGACTGTGAACAATAAAACCCACATCATTTCATAACTTTTATCGAAACATAATTATTGTTTTAAAAAGAGCGCGGTTTCTTCTTCGGATTACTTTGTCTACTAAGTTAATTTCCAATTAATTAGATGAATTTTACTCAAAACTTTAGTTTAATTTAGTTAATTTACTATTTTAAAGAAACATTTCGATTAACATGTTCTTACTACTAATTTAAATGAAGGAAAACTGTGAATAAATTACTCGATTGACCTTGAACTCAATTCAATGTCTACATTTTCTAAATATTTTAAATTATTTGCAATATTTATTGAGTTTTGCAATATTATTGGTAACTTAAAGCTTTGTTTTTATGTTTTACTTTTTGTCAACAAAAATTTTCAACCCTAAGTCACCCCCACCCCCTCTAACCACCCCTCCATTTGTATGTTACTCAATGCAAACAACAGACTCTATGTACTAACGCTATTCCATGTCGATCCTTCCAATAATTATAATTTTTATAACCAGTTGAGGGATTAAGTGATGTATGCCTCTGACTTTAAAACGGTTTCGTTGGCCAGGAAGAGTCCAAAGTTGATTTGAACTTGTATTAGGAAGTGATTTGGAAAGGAACAGGATATTTTCAACAAACTAAACAGCCTAAAAGTCGGAGTGCGTTCCTACACAGTAATTAACCTAATTAAAATATGTAATTTTGTAGCAATAAGGATACTTTTAATTTAATAGTTTTGATTATCACATTTAAATTAGAATTATTGGATAAATTAATGTTAAGGATGTGAATGAAAATAAAGAATCCATTGTAAAAAATGCTCAAGATATTATTTTTTTTGACAAAATTCTGGGATTCTTCCCAGTCCGTTGTTTTCAGGAAAAATAGTAGGGATCAAGGACATTTTCAGGACATCTTGAGTCTTGTCAATGACCCGAAAATGAATAGAATCTAGAACAACAGGTAGAAACTGGTTCGGCGCAAGGAATCGACTTGCCCTTTGAGTGGCATTTGAGCGCTTGAATAAATTACGTTTTACATAAGTAATTCGTCTCAAAAGAAGATCAAGGTCTTATAACTTATGCAAGTCTTGAAGAAATTGAAAGTTAGTTAGTCGAGTTCTTCTAAGCGAGGTAGTTGATCCTTTTGTGTACAAAACAAAATATCCTTAAATCCAATGAAGTTTCTACTTTCCGTTTACATATACACGGCTTCTGTCTCAGCAAATTTCTTTACCATCAACATAACGGATGTCGATTTAAATCAAAGGATATATCCCGATCTGCTCCAAGCAATCAGCCAAATCCTAGCTGCTTCAACCCATAAACTGTGCTACACTTTCATAACGGATGACAATTACTACGAGGACATTTTCAAGGCCGATCTCTTTGCAAACATAACCGAACGTCCAGTTTTTATGTCCAAAATAGGAGTCTCCGAGGACTTGCGATCGCCGGATTACAAAACAATTTCAGTTCTACTGAAATCACGCGAATTGCGATGTGGAGTGTATCTGATTCTCCTGGCCAACGGCATACAAATGGAGCGATTGCTGCGCTTCGCCGAAAAGCATCGACTTTTCAATCCGAATGCATTTTTCCTGCTGCTGTTTGACAGGCGAATCCTTACTAAGTCAGTGCTGTACATTTGGAGACGGTACGTGAATGTCGTCTTCCTCAAGGAGCGGCACACCAAAATCAAACGCAAGAAAGTCAGACAATACCAGCTGATTACGACGCCTTATCCGTTGACGTTGCGCGATATTTTTGTGGGCAAACAGTTGGGCGTCTTTACTCACGGTGAATTCAGGAGCAGCGGGAGAACCTATAAGACGCTCAGGGAGATGGTGTATCCAGACAGGTCAGTAAATTTAAGTGGAAAAGTAATGAGAGCCGTTGTCTTGCCGCATATGCCTGGAACTCAGAGGAGTACAAAAGGCGCGGGCAGCAATTACACTGGTTTGGAAGTGCATCTAGTTGAATCCTTGGGTATGGCCATGAATTTTACGGCTGAATTTTACGAAACGGACGACGTGGAGCAGGAAAAATGGGGTCGACCAATGCCGAATTCCTCGTTTACTGGAGTGCTCGGTGAAATGGTTCGGGATGTGGCTGATTTTGCGTTGGCCGACCTACACTACACTTCCTACCACTTGAACCTTCTCGACTTGTCGTATCCATATCACGTTGAGTGTCTGACATTTTTGACGCCCGAAGCGTTCGCCGACAACTCCTGGAAGACACTTATCCTGCCTTTCAGTGGTGAAATGTGGGCTGGTGTGCTGTTGTCACTGCTGTTGGTCGGTGGTATATTCTATGGATTCTCGAGGATGCATTTGCACATGAGGCAGCAGCAGCAGAAAGTGACGAATAAGATGAGACGCACAGCTGTGCTGGAGAGACTACAGATTGGGAAAAAGTTGTCAGACTTTGAGATGTTGAAGAAGATGCGAGCAGCTGAGATAAAAGTAAACGAAGATATCTTCGATGAATTGGCTGCCTGCCTGATGTACACGTACAGCATGTCGTTGTTGGTGTCTCTTCCGCGCCTGCCACGTGGCTGGTCAATTCGCCTGTTGACTGGATGGTTCTGGATTTACTGTATTCTAATAGCTGTGTCCTATAAAGCCAGCATGACTGCCATTTTGGCGAATCCCACTCCCAAACTGACGATTGATACATTAATGGAATTGGCTGATAGTCCCAGCATTGGGTGAGTCTCTTAAATCAAAATTCTAACAACAAATCTAGAGCATAAATCTTCCAGATGCGGCGCTTGGGGTGACCAAAACCAACAGCTATTCGTCAAGGCCTTAGATCCAATTGGCCAGGCGATAGGCGCAAAGATGCAACAAGTCGACGACACAAATCAAGCGATAGAGCGCGTCGTCGAGGGTAGCTTCGCCTTTTTCGAGAACATTCACGTCCTCAAGGAGATGAGGATGAAGTACGAGGGAGACATTCGCGACGAAAGTCAGTCCCAGTTGCACATCATGTCCGAATGTGCTGTCCACATGCCACTGGCATTGGGTTTGGCAAAGAACTCACCGCTCACCGACCGCATAAATGTGCTGATGCAGCGTCTTGTCGAGTCCGGCTTGGTGGCAAAGTGGCTGCATGACTCCATCGAACGCCTGGATACAAATACTGAAGTTAAACCACCGGAAGCCCTCATGGACATCAAGAAACTGTACGGGGCCATTGTCTTTTTGGGCATAGGCTATTGCCTGGCCGTGCTGGGACTGGTCGGGGAGCTGTTGCACTGGCGCTATGTCGTCACTAGACATCCCATGTACGACAAATACTACAAACGAAAGTATTACGAGCATCTGAAGCAAAGAAAGCTGGCTATCAAGAACAATTGAAGACGAAACATCTTAGATGAATATGATTTATTTTATTTAGTAAATGATTTTATGTATAGAATAAGACAAGAAAATAGTTGTAGTGACCATCTTAATAAACAGTTTAATCTATATTTAAATAAATAGTGTAATTACAATTGTTTTTGTTTTACAGATTAAATTAACAAGGACCAACGTAATGACGGCGAGGAACATCCTGCGGCACGGTCATTACGTTTCTACTTATTTATCATTTGTTTGTATATTTTATATATAACAATTTTCAACTAATCATCTTAAAGAGAAAAGCGTTTTTCATAGAGGTGCTTGTTTTTCATTTCAGTTAATTATATTTGAATTAGTAGACGGCTGTTACTTTTTGTGATAAATCAAATTTCAAGATGGCGGCCAAAAGCCACCTGAACTCAAGTTTTCAACAAGGGGGGGGGAGGAATATGTTTAGAGAAAATACAATAACAACTTATGTTTTAAACCGACTAGAAATATAAAAACAAATGCAATTAATTCGATTAAAATTTATATGTATAAATAAATAAAATAAAATCTTCTCTTAAGTATCATAAGAATTTCATTGTTCTTTTCAAGTTTTTTTTTTGTTAGTGTTTCAATGTTACTAGCTTTAACGGTTTGTTTGCGACAGTAAGAAAGTTGTTCTCTACGACACTGACACTGTATAATTACATGAATTATGTCGCTGATGCTGTGGGCAGGTGGAGGTTCTGACAACTCATTTACAGGGAAAAAGGATAATCACGGTTGTAACTACAAATGAATGCAATTGTCTTGGACACACACGCACACAGAGAAAACAATAAAATCATATTAGAATACATGTAAGAAACGCTTAAGACAACGATTGTTTTAGGTATATTTTTTGTTTGTTTTTTTTTCCATCCTTTTTTTACTTTGTTCATATCATTTAAGTTGATAAAAATCTGATAATGGATACTAATGGGTGGTGGTGATGTTGTTGATGGTGCTGGATGAGCCTCATTTTCCGTCGGGCTTTGGTAGATTCGTGTCATAAGCTCGTATGACATCCGTTTGAGTGACAGCGCCGCCCTCCTCTTGCGAGAATGCATAACCATCTTTTGAAAATAGAACGTTACGTTAATTCAATTCCGTTACTTTTATGTTTTATTAATGAAAAAGCTTTTTAAAAATATTAGTCAGCGTTAAAAGCGTCATTTTGAGGTCAAATCAGGAATTTTTGGACAAAGGAACTTGAACAAAACATTTTAAATGAGCTTAATTCTGTTAAATATTATGACACTTTACAGCCATTTTGAAAATTTATATTATAATAAAAATAAGTTAAATAAATTTAATTCAACTCAACAAACAAAATGCATTGGGGGAATTTAACCTAAAAATGGCGCATATTTTAAGTTTTTAATTAATTATGGTAATTTAAAAAAAGGGAATCCATCATTAAAAAAGCCGTTAGAAATGGAAACAATTTGTGTAAGCTAAGCGAAATCGTTTTGTAAATGTGTCAAAATGCAGAAATGATAAACTGTTATATGTTTTTTAACGAATGATACAGTCAGTGAAAGAGCATAAATTTATGTACATAGCAAAAAGCATAAAGTAAACGCATAACTTTCGAATCGAATTCGCTAAAACGAGAAAGGAGCAAGGAAACAGGATAGAAATTAATGTTTTCAATAACAACAACAAAAGAAAATAGTGACAGGCTCAACTGATTTCGTGCGGTTCTCCTGCCACTCGCTCGCGAATAAATGCACACAAAATGATAGAATGTTTAGGCGAAAGAAAACACATAAATGTTAGGACAATGATGAAGCAGGACGCTGAAAATTGCCGCCCAACGGCCATTAAACCAATTCACCACACACAAAGCGGGCGCACCTCCAATTTGCTGGGCGGTCGGTTTGTGTGTGGTGAAAGCAATTCTACAGCTATTAGCCCTTATTTGTTGCGTGATTTTGGAATTGCTGTTTAGTTCCTCTTTTTCGGCTTTTTGATGGATAGTGATGCCATCGTTAGTTAATTAATTAGCAAACTGAGAATTACACAGGGGGAGGTCGCAGTAAATGTTTGTTACAATAAAATCCTTGGTGGAACATCAATAAATATTAAAGCTTTCAAATCAACAATTTATGTACAAAAATAACGGTTTCTCATTATAAAGAAACTTTTTCGGGTAAATTAAATATTTGTGTTTGGTTGTTATGTCAAAAATTGGATAACAAACTGTCTTTTGAGCTATTTAGAGCTCTTTGAAAGAAAAAAAGTAATTACAAACAAATTAGTACCGGGAAACGAAACTATTTCATAATATTGGAATTTGATATTTTCCATAATAAGAAAACAAAACAAACTTTTGTAACACATAAATAAAATTAAACAAAATAAAAGCATCAACGACGATTTGGCTTTCATTACCAAAATCATGAAAGCTTAATCGCGTGGTAACATATTATTCACACACAAAAATTAGGTACCAACAATAATATGAGCCTTAAAACAGGGAGCTTAAAGGATTTGTACATATCAAAAGCATATTTTGGTATATAAAACATTAGAGAAAAATCATTTTTAGAATATTTAACACATTTTTTTTGTTGGTGGGGATTTTTTGTTTTGCGGGGGGCGGGGGGAATTTGGTGGGTAGTTTTTTTTTTCAAGAGGGTTGACGTCCAGATTTACTCACGAGACAGTTCCAGCTCCATATTGACGCGCGTGTTGGAGCGCCGACTAAACACATTTTTCACGTTCCGCAGAAGACGCGCAGTCTCCGTTAATCTTAAATGTTTACAAAAGATTTTCAAAAAAAAAAAAACAAAACAAAACAAATAATTTCGACTAGCAAAAAATATATATTCCAAGCGAACATCTCCTCTTTATGTTTGTTTTTTTGTTCTCATCAAAATGTTATCATCAAATTATGTTTATTGACAATATTTTAATTGAATTCAATGGCATTTGCATTGTTTTCGGGCTGCATTGCGAGTCGCGAGACCTTGAGAGTTTCTAATTGTTTGTATGTTAAGAAACAATAACAAATTATGGAAAACGTTTTGTTGTTTCAAGTTGGTAGAAATCAGTTTCAGTCTGAGGTGTCTGACATGCTTCTGGATTGTGCTAAATGTGCAACATAACGGAAAGCATGTACTAAATTTGATCAGGATGTGGCGTTTTTCGTCACACCCTGTGCGTCTACTTTAAGTTTTAAAAATGCAATCAAATCATAATCATTGAGTCAAAAGAGTGGATAACGGTAAATATAATTAAGAGTGACATGAAAATGCTTGCAAAATGGATTCGTTCTACCATAAAAAATTGGTGTTAATAAACAATGTTTGGTTGTCGATAACAAACTAATAGTTAAAATGAACAAAAAATAAAAAATAAAAATCGGTTTTACTTACACCTCATCAAAGATCCCAATGCATGCATCGTACTGTTGGAGAGTGGATTGTTTACAAAAGAACAAGAATAACAACATAATTGTAAACATGTCTCACAAATGGTCGTACGAATGGCCTGTTTTTGTTGAAAAACTGATACGATATTTCACAATTACACGTAGATTTTAAGGGTTGGTTTTCTTAATTGTAGCCACAGACAATAACAAAGCAGCTAATCTTCTTAATTATCAATAAAATAAGTGAAGCTGATTAGTTTTCAATTAGTAGCAACCAAGTTAGGTTATGTTAATCTTTAACAAAAACATTTCTTGTACAAAATTGGAAGTTATCAATTAAATTTAATACTGCCTTGTTTACTTTTTACACAAAAAAAAACCTTATAAAAAAACATGTTAATAACAAGCACACAAATACATGGTTAACAACAAACTTAACAAAGAGGGTAACAAGCACATTTGTGACATACAAATATGTTACTTCATCCAGCCTTTGGGTGCAACTTTGCGCCGTTTTACCCACTTGAAGTTCAGTTTAGCATCACCCAGGCTCGGTGAAATAGCGCCACTTTTATGCACAAAAGCAACGGATTTCCTACAAACCCCACGCGTTTAGAAGCGGTCCGTTGCAAAAACACGTGGCCAGCCAATGTCAGTTTTTTGTCGTTTGGTATTTATTTAACGCCCAGACAACATTTGACGGGTGGGGGTGGGTTAATGGAGAGGGGAGAAATGAATACAATATGTTATTATTCACTCATGCTGCTATAAATATATTATGAAAGGTCAAATCCAAACGGTTTTCGTTATCCCAAGTGGTGCGACAAACGGGTGGCTATTTTGTTTTACTAAAATCCGTGACAAAACTCAAACCAGGTGGGATGCAGCTTTATTTTGTAGTTGGTATTCTTTAAATGCACACGTGTTTTAGGGGTGGGTTTCAAAAGTTTTATGAAGTTTTCAGTTACATTGGTTTTGTAATTTTTTTTCAGGTTAATTAAATGTCAAATAGTATCAAATTAACGGTTAAAAACAAACAACTTTATACATTTTTAATGAGTTTTATGACTTTTAAAAAATTTATAATTTTGTGTCCATAATATTGTGGGGCCGTTCCCAAAACACGTAAAGAATTCGGGAATGATTCAATAGCTTTATAAATTACAGACTAGGAAAACAATTAAATAAATATTTACATGATAATACTTATACATATGTATAACAAAAAAGAAATTCAACAACAAAAAAGATAACCAATTCATTCATCGAGTGATCGTCAGATAATTTTGAGTTTCATTCATTTTTAACAAATTCATTCACTCAATTCCAATCCAAAAATTTAAATCTGAAATCAGAACAAAAACAAAAGAAAAAAACAGTAAAAAAAACTAAAAATGGAAGCAAAATTCATGCCAAAAACAATAAACATAAAAAGTGCAAACGCTTAACTGTCAACACTACAAGTGCCAAATTGACTTTGCGAATCTAACATTTCACATAAGTAACTACAATATAACATGAAGAGAAGAAAAATCGTATCAGTTTTTTTATGTTAAAAAAACGTATTTTTTGTATGCGTTGTTTTCCTTCAATTAAAATATTGCATCTCCTTTTCTTGATTTTCGAGTATTTCTTTTTTTAGGTTTCATTGTATTTACAACTAAAGAGAAAATCTTCTGGCACAGAAATAAAGAGAGCAAAAACAAGCTACTTACGACGATCGAGAGTCCTTGAGCACAAGACTAGGATCATGCTTCTTGATTTCTGATTCGCGAACGGCGTCAGTTAGAGTCTTGAATACGGTATTGTGAATCCTGCAAAAGAACCAAACAATTTATTATTATAAAGTGTTAATTGTAACTTAAATTCTCAGGATGAAGAAAATCAATCAAAAGTCTTAAATTATAAGTTTAAATAAAAACTTACTCCCAACAAAAAAAAATCTTATTCTAATTCGAAAGCTTTCAAAACTAATTCCAATTTCAGGACTCTTCATCAACTAATTATATTAAAAAGGACATACACTTTAGCAGAAAAGTCCAATAAAATGGTCGCTGTCGGTATGATGATGAGTCCCAGCCAGAAAACTGGTGAGGAGAAAACAATCTTGTCCATTCCCACAAAGACAGCCGCCACTGGAACAGTCGGCCAGATGTTGCTGTCAACGAATAAATTGTTATCAAAATCTCACCAATAAAACAAGGATTCAAGCAGGTTACCTGTAAATAAACATGAAGACAAACCACAGGGCAATTGACCCCCAGATCGAGCAATGAGTTAGCCAAGTCCAGGAATTGGTGACGAGGCCAGCCTTCAGGCAAACCGTCACCACTACGTACGTGTAAACCATGTTGCCCAGCACAAGGTAGCCGCCGTTTTTGCCATTACCCCAAATAATTTCCGTATTGTACGCCAACATGGGCAGCCAGTACAACATCAGCGAGTGCAGCAGAGCGTTGCCAATCCAAATCCAGAACACTTTCACGTTAAACAGCTGCGCCGACTGTGACGGCTTGTAAAGAGCTGGATACTTAAGCATTGTCTCAGCCGAACAGACTTTATCGAAGAGTCCCATGGCGAACGGCGGCAGCGCCGTAAAGACAACGTTGTAGAGACCGATGGTCCAGCGCTCAAACAAAATCTGACCAGACCATCCCGAATAGATGGCGAACCACAGTTCGATCACATAAAGGCATACATTTTTGTAGAAGCTGTACAGAATCAGCTTGCACATGCGACTGTAATTCCAGGCGCCGTGCACCAGCAGCAGTCGCAATAGGAATCGGAACTGGGCAATTGAATAATCTGAAGCACATGCCGCCTGAAGGCCTTCAGCGCCTGCAACAAATTATCATTAGTCGACGGTTCAACACATAAGTTGAATGAACTTACCTGAAATACCGACGCCCACGCTCGCCTTCTGAATCATGGCCACATCATTGGCACCATCACCAATTGCCAGCGTCACACTTTTTGTGTTTGTCGTCACCAAGTCGACGACTTCAGCCTTTTGCATGGGCGACACTCGACAACAGATCACCACACGACAGGAAATACACAAATCCAGGAAGTCCCGCCTCAGATCACAGCTGAGGGCGTATTTCAATGTCTTGCCGTCAATAATTAGTGCAACATTGTTCTGTTTCCTGAGGTGATCCCCGAAATCGGCGCTGTGCCTGCCGATGCTTTCCCGTGTGTTGTCTAGACTGTCCTCGTTCAGCACAATGAGATCCATACCCACCGTAATAAGGTGGCACGAGTAGCCAATATTGATGGCAGTCTCCTGTTTGTCACCAGTCAACACCCACAAACTGATGTCGGCCTTTGAGAGGGCGGCAATCGTCTCAGGGACGCCCTCCTGCAGCTTGTCCTCGATAGCAGTTGCTCCTAGTAAATTCAAATTGTTCTCAATCAAGTTGGCGGCATCATCCAGCTTCCGTTCTCTGTACTGCATGGCGATGGACGCTTTGTGGTACGTCTCGCGCCACTCCTCGTACACATCCTCGGGTATGACAGCTGACGCACAGCACAACGTTCGCAGTCCTTCGGTGGCGAATTCCTCAAGATGTCGTAAGGTTGTCTCGCGGAACGCCTGGTCACTGGGCTTCAGGCGCTCATAAATAACGGTATCGGCCCCCTTGCAGAACAGCTTGATTGTGCCCTGGGGCGTCCGCACAATGACAGACATCCGCTTGCGTGTCGACGTGAACTCAAGTACATTTAAGATTTCAAACTTTTCTTTGCGTCCCAGCGCGTTCAGCTCCACATAGGACGGAGTGCGTGTGTCAAACACGAATCCGTAACGCATGGCACCAGCGACAAGGGCACGCTCATCTGGACTGGCCGCATGGTACACGATGGAGCCGTCTTCTGACTTTTCTGGAATTACCGTGTGACAGACAGCCAACAGTGTTAGGAACTCCTCGATTGTTTCGCTGGTCGGGTGTTTGTTGAGGAAATTTTGCACCAGCTGCGTCTGCTCGGGCGTCTCCGTGGGCAGTGGCGCTGAGTAGATGTGTCGTGCGATTGAGCACTTTTTGAATTCCATGACGTTGCGCGTCAGTGTGCCAGTTTTGTCGCTGAAAATGTACTTCACCATGCCCAGTTCTTCATTCAGGTTCGATGTTCTCGCCATCGCCGGAGTATTTGACTCTTCGTGATACATTTCCATGTCAAAGTTTATGAACATAGCCTAAATGAGACAAGTGGGTTAAGTGTTTGATTGATTGGAAGTGATTTGACAGAAGGATACCTGCAGAAAGCGCACCAACTCCAGAGTCACTTGCAGCGAAATCGGAATCAAATTGTTGTACAATATAATGAACGTCAACAGATTGTAGCCGAAGTTGCGGCTGATGACGTCGTCGATGCCCAAATACCAATCGGATTTGAAACGTTCACGGGTCCATATTTCATTGAATATGGCGCTCACAAGGCAAAGCACAATAAGAATAAAGAACAGCATCAAAATTTGTGTGTTCGTCAGTCTGTCAACGGTTGAGCGCTAAAATGAAGACGTCAATTAATACAAAAAGTCCACGAATAAACAAAAAAAGTCCTTGAAATACCTTCAATGGCGCTGAGGTAGAGTTTCTCATAAGTTTGGTGTCGTGTCCCGTGTAAATGACAACACCAAAAATCCATGAAGTGTTCCTTAGCATGGCTCCACGTAACAAAATTTGATCCGGCCCCAGGGCCACCGGTGTCTTCTCCTGCTCCTTCAGCACACCATTGAACTCGTACAGATGCCGATTCGGCGGCTCACACTCCAGCGTGCCAGCAAACTGATACAAATCCCTAGTGTCAATGAGCCGCGCCGTCGCTGGCACACCTTGTCGTATCTTCAGATTTGTCTCGCCATCCAGATTGGCCGTCTCAATGAAGGACATGCCCTGCGGCTCGCTGGACGCAAACAGCACCAAATCGGCTGGGAAAAAACGATTATTCTGTATTTTGACGATATCGCCGACAGTCAGCATCTGCCATTTGATCATTTTCCACTGGCCTTCGCGCAGTGTCTCCACTTCGCGATGATTCAGCTCATCGTCGGCGCGGTGCCGCTTAAAATCTTCCACAATCTCTTTGATGGCACTGACGGCCAGAATAAAGATCAACGGCACCAGTGTCGTGTAGCGACCAGTTGGCGAGACGTCGGGTATCTGTTGCAGCAGCGCGATAAACAGGAAGAAACAGTTTGAGTATCGTCGGAATTGCTCGAACAGGAACGACGGCAAGAAGCTGATCACCGAGTACTTGGCCGTTGATATGTGATTGCTGCAGAACTTCTGTGGCTGCGGTCGATTGAGGAAAATCACCCGTTTCTCAGCATCATCCAGGGTGACGCCCGACGTTGTGGCGTCATCGTCATCTGGAAAATTGAGCAGTTTGGCAAGCAATTAGGCAACGGTTGTTGTAATGACAATGACGGCAAAAGCTGAAAGATTCCCATTGAATGGTGACATTGAGACGGTAAGAAGGATACCAATGAAAATAAAGGACCTCTTTGCGTGAATGTCGCACGATTCAAATCTAATCAGTTTAAAGGTTCATGCAAGCTTTGAAAGGCGCTGTAAAATTGCTTTTACAACCCTTTCATCGAATCAATAGAAGGATTTATGGAATCCCCCCATCTCATTAAAATTGTTATTTAGTAAAGCTGCCAGATTTATTCTTGGCAGAGAAATCGTAAATTGACTTGCAGATTAAGGGAATCAAAGGAAATGAAAATGATTTCAAAGCCGATCATTTAAGCTGAACTTTTGTGCAGAAATGAAAATATGTTTTGTGCTAACAATTCGTATATCAATTAAAATTCCGTTAATTTCACAGTTACATTTAACTGACAGTGAATAATCGATGAAAATGCATAATTTAACGTCAATTATTTAGCTCATTGAGCATTTACCGAGTTTTACACTTAAAACTCGTGAGAACTTTGGCAAATAACGGCCATATGTTACAATATGTTGTGTACTTAAGCGACAATTTAGTCACTTCGAAATTTCTTAGAACCACACGAAACTTCTAGCACCCCCACAAAGTTTGGTGGCTAAAAAAAAACCATTTAATTGATATTGATTCCTTGCAGGAGAACCATTTTCCGGCTGGCGATCAACATAAATTGTGAATAATGAAAGAAGATTACAATATGGACGAACTGAACTCATTTGGGGTCGTGGCATTTACCATCCCCAAAAACCCCCCTTCCCCACAAAACGGTGCAGTATTTAGAAATAAATCGTTCTCTATCTCCAAAGATGATCGTCCCGACGACAGGCAAAGTACACAAAAACACAAAACAAATAAAATTGTAACATTTTATTGATTTTCTGTGTCGTCGTCTGTCCGATTGTAAAGTAAATCGTCCTTTTTATTGGAGACGCACGGCGATATGGCGATTTAACAAAAAAAAAAAAATGTATTGAAAAAAGGATGTGCCAACGTGACGGCATCCACATTAAATAATTGATAATGGAGGATTTCTTACGGCTCAAACGCAATTTCAGGGCCTTGTACACCGACGTAAAAGCCATTTCACGCGCAGTCTGAAGGATCTGTTTTGATTCCGGCCAGGCTACACCTGATGATGGGCTTGGGCTTGTGACCGTCTTTTTAACATTTCACTTCCACCACCAAATGGCTACCAACTAGCGGGTAGTTTTTCTTTTAATTAGCTGAACTTGACAACTTTTGCACTACTTTTCACTAACTGGTGTGGCTGTACATTGATAGTTTTATCCGTACCAGAAAGGAATCTACGTCCTTACATTTGCTATCACGTATGTTTTTTTCTTTCTTCCTTTTATTTGCTCTCTTTTAGTCTGTCATACGGTGCCAGGAGTGATCCTGCGCATTGCGGCCGACTCTCGCCATTACGCCGTCACGTCTTTACGTTGTTTTCGTTTGAGGTAGGATGGAAAGTACTTTTTATCCATAATAATAAAATTACATAAATTTTTAACTCCCATGAAGAATTTCCTTGGTAATTATGGATAAACGGTGAGATATTTTTAAAACTATTAATTTATGTTAAGAAAACCAATAAAGTCCTTTCAAGGTTTCTTGCGTTGGGAAATAATGAATTTTTAAACGGAAATTCAAAAATCCTTATCGGTAAAACCGGTGTAAAACAATGAAAACAAAAAAGAATGAAACACCCTGTAATTTTAAAGAACGTTACATGAAGATGTAACTGTATGGGAAATGGTAGACTTCGAACATGCTCACTTGGATTGTTGTCGGCTTTCGGATCTGTGGCAGCGTTTTGCGTTTTTCGACGCAGGCGGCGTGTGAATTGCCATCCCACCCACGAAGCTGAGGTGATGCTACGACGCACAACTTGTTGCCAATACAAGGACACGGCCTCCATATTTCAGCCAGCCTTCACACCCACAACTCAACGGCACGATAGATTCCAACAACAAACACAATTCCACCTGACACCTTGCACATTTGCCCGAATATGTGGAGCAAAAATCGACAATCCTCGCACAGCCAAAGGACGATTTAATTAGTAGTCGACAACAATCGACACAACAACACCAGCTGCATTGGTGTAAGAAACTGAACTGTTTATTTTATTTCGTTTTCCGCGAACTGGCGGTTACGATCGCCCACAACGGCGATGTGTGTGCCGCGAATTATTGATTTATGTGGCATAGAAGCACGCGAGACGCGGTCTACATGTGTGCCGCTTATTATCCCTTCGGTCAATCGGTTGACTTGAATAATTAAGGAAACTTGTGGGACGATACGCGGCCGAGCGCTTTCCAATATGCGACTGAGCCGCCAAGCGCTGAGACGTCACCGCCGTTGTCGACCGTTTGTTTGTTTCTTGGCAGATTAAGAACCGCTCCTTCGACAGATATGAGGTTTCTTTGATTTTCTACGGCCAAGAAAGTGACGAGTCGTAGAATAATGTTACAATTTGTTTAATAACGCTGATAAGAGGCAGCAGCGTCATTGTTTGAAGAGCTGAGTAGATTATGTCTCAGCACATCGTCGTCAGTCGTACAAATATCTGCCTTATGGAAATGCGTGTAAGTTATTCATATACTTTTCAAAAGGCGTAGACCTTTTTTTGGGGGGGTGGTGATAATCGACAGGAAGCAGAAAAAAAAGTACTGGAATTAGGGTGGATATTGTTGCAGCACGTGTACACTTCATTTTTGTTTCTTCCATCTGGATTCGGCGACCATTCTCTGGGGGGATGGCCCCCGCTTTTGTGTGTGCGGGATTATGCTGAACGAGCAGCGAAAACAATTCAATTTCTAAAAATAAAGTGGGGAATGGGTGGCTGAGGGGGGTCGCCTAAGTGAATGATTAAAATACACCTTAAAACAATGCGAAGGATAACGAGGGGAGGAAAAAAACCCCAAAAAAAAAAGGGGAGAACACATTCAACCCGTTGTGCGTTCGGGGAGTTTAAGATGAAACGCATTTATAGCAGGATGTTGATGAAGTTTAATTAAATAAATCCAATTACATTGTTTTTGCCAACACGATTGCAGGATGGAACAATGCAGCGAGATTAGCGATCGAGGTAGCCGGCTTGGCTTTATATCAATCTACTTCGGCGAATTCGCCAATTTCAATTATAGATTGAGGCACGATAATACGGCCCAAATGAGCTTTTGCCCATCAATTGTGACACATTGCCAAAGTTATTCAATCAATATTCTCTAATAAAGGTTTTTTTTTTCATTAAAAATTTCATTAAGCGCCATGTCCTGTCGTCTTGACCCTCCTCGAGTTCCAATTATTGATGTCTTAGTGCTGTCCTTAACCCAGTTCCAAAGCCCACAAAACACGTAAACTTGCACTTCACCATTACCACCCATTTTTCATTCATTCCGACGTCAATCACGTGTGCCATTGGCGGGGTGCATTGTTAATTTATGAGACATCGAACCGGCGAGTGCACACCCTTGACAGTGGCCAGCATAAAGCGGGTATCCGGTCATTTGGACGCTTTACAAAGTAGTGGAAAGCGCCGTCATTAATGCATGAAGCCAATAAATGGGCTTTCCCCAGTCATATCGCCGCTAGATACTAAGAACTGAATGAACGTTATTACAAAGACTTCCGTTTCCACTCTAATCTAGTGCAGATAATGGGCAAAAGACGACGACGATGGTAACAATGCGTGACAGTTAATTAAACTTTTCAAAGTTTTAACAGCTTAAGAACGGATGCCTTTAATAAGCTTTTCGTATTATCTTCGACATAAAAATTTTCTAAGCGACTTTAAGGATTCTTAGGAACTTTTGTAATTGTCAGTCGATAACATTCAAAGGGCAACAACTAAACCTCTTTGCCATTCCATTTAAAGACGTCTTTAAGTGCATTTATTTGCATCTTGAAAATCGTGAAATGCATTTTTAGAGAAAACCATTTAAAAGATAAACAACAAAATAAGTAGGGGGTGAGAGGGGGGCTAGGGGTTGCAAAACTGTTTGGAAAAGTCATTTATATGTCAGAAATGCAAATAACATACAATTTGCCGAATAGTATGTGCGGTAAAAGTATCGCGAACACTTAAGCACGTACATTTGGTGGGTAGGGGTGGTGGGTGGGTGGGGGTGGATGGCTGTAAATTTCGAAACTTATATTTCTATGCACTGGCAGCCCGAAAGCAGGAGCACAAGGATCTCACCCGGTATAGACAACAAAGGAATAATTGAGTGTCAGAACTGCTTAAGATGGCGAGAAAATCTTGTGCGAAAGCTTCGCACAGAAATCAGCATAACTTTGAAATGGATGCGCCACGATCAAGACGTGTTCGCGAAACTTGAGCGCGAGAATATAATAAAGTCGAAGCGGTACAAGAAACGGCATTACGTTCAATCTTCATATTGTGTCAATCATTGTGGAGTTCAAATTTGCCGAGAAACAATACAGGCCCGTCAACGTCGCTCCGCCACCCACCCTAACCAACCCCCCTCCCATCCCCCTACCAGACTTTCTTTCCTATTTTTTGCGCTCCCTGCCATTGTTTTCGCCTGCCTTTGATATATTTTGAAGATGTTTTAAAAGTTATGGCTTTCGTCTTGTTTACCGCCGCTATGCATTTCAATACTCAACGAGCTTCCTCAATTTACCGCCGCGACTATGGGGCTGTTAGCGTGAAATTTGACTTGTTCACTGTTCACAATATTATAGACATTTGATGCCGCACGATTCATGGAAAGTTTGTGAGTTTTCACGATAAACACTTCCCACCCCAACCCCCATCTATCCCCTGGCAATCCCCCCCATCCCCAACAATGGCAAAACGGAATGAGGTGCGAACACACAAAAGCAAATATTCAATACAATGGGCTGAGTGAATTTAAGGGATGATTAAAAGCGACGTTTTCAGCGCAATGGGCGTGCGATTTACTTGGAAACGATTTACCTTTCATTTTAATTATCCTAATTACATTGCCTTACACCATTTTTAAATATTCACAAAGTGTCGGGCGTACATTGAAAGCTGAGCGCTTAAGGAAAGTAAATCTTGTGTTCCAATGAACCCAATTAAAAGCTTATTAGAATAATTAAGACAAAGCAAATCTGCTTCCTGGGTACCTGTTCTCACGTGCAACTTTGCTAATAATTAAAGGTGCGAATATGTGCTGACAGTTTTTTTTTCACCCCCGCAGTTTTGCTGTTAAACGTGTGAAAAAGGTGCGACCCCCCCAAACACCCCCAACCCATCGCCACGAAGCAATTGCAATTAGGCGAATGTTGTGCTGTAATTACAAATTAAGATTGCTTGATATTCTCGCCTGAACGATGATCAAATGTCTTGATTTTGCAGCGCGTACCTAAGATGTACGCAAATGTTTACCTATTGCCGCAGCAATAAGCGAACACCAACGACGCCGTCTTAGCTATAGC
>JANSTS010003310.1:18572-28877 GCA_026546915.1 Sylvicola fuscatus
TTTACCTATTGCCGCAGCAATAAGCGAACACCAACGACGCCGTCTTAGCTATAGCGCGCGCCTCGCATAGCTCCTTATTGTTATTTGCTAAAAGTTTACTTTGCCGTCGTTAATATCCGCTGACGCATATTTAATGAATAAATGTTATACGCCAAAGATTTTGCGCTAAAAGTCGACGCGTGCAAACAGTCGCGCACACATTTCTCAATTGTTATCTGCCGCCGAACAGGTGGAAGACAGGTGCACTTGTCTTAGGGTGTTGATTCAAATGAATGGTATTGTAGAGTCGATGTGTGGCGCGACTTCTGCATTGCGACGCCTGTGTGCAGCCTGATCGATTTATGGGCGGCACATGTGTGGCGTATGTGCATGTGAACGCACTGCTAACTGCAAGGACTACGGCGCACGTTGCCAAACTCGGCGACCGGCAGTGCATTTGGCGACGACAATGTGGTGCTATGGTGGAGAAGTGGAGATAAACCCGTTGAGTTGGAGTGCCAATACAATGGCGATGGCGAAAGGTAATTTATGGGACACAAAGGATTCCGCTTGAGCATGTGTTTGCTTTTGTAGCGCAGATGTTATTCAACGTAATTGCTACTTTGGACATCTATGACTAGACGATAAATGGTTTTCGTTTCAAAGCTTTTTTCTCGTGTCGAGAATTGTGCCGTTCGTCCCGGCAATAACAGCTATTCGAACACGATAATCACTAATGATTATCGAATAAAATCCATTTCGAATGAATACTTGTGCGTTCGTAATTACTAGTAATTGGCTGCCAGACGTGTAACGTATAAATAATTGGTGGGCATTTCATATGTGTTCGATTAAGTTGTTTTTAGAGCATCGAACAATAGCATTTTTTTATAATTATATACAAATTAATGTCAGATCTAAGCTTTTATTACCATGCAATTTAATTTTAATTCACTTACAAAATAATTTACATTTTAAAGTGGCCAATTCGATGAAATTTTCCAAGTTCGAATGACAAAAAAAAAACAAATCCTTTAATTACAGTTATCTACATTAAATATCCCGATATCCGCAATTAAAATGCATGAATAAACCATAAAACATGTAAATGACGAATTTCGTAGATAAATACAGTTGAATTCTGCATTCCTAATTAAAATTTAGTGACAAAAACAACATTGCAGATCAGACAAAACCGCAACCTAGTGAATTTTAATTGACTAAACATCAAATAAACATTGGCATTTTTTGTGTGTGGCGCTTTATGTAAAATACTGCAAAAATAAATTGATCAATTTGTCGCAGTAGCAACCACTCGTTCGACCAATATTGACTAATTGGGTTTATTTAGTACATATTGGCAAATATTCACAAAATTGTAATCACAAAAATAATTCGAAAACTGAAATTTAGAGTTATTTAAAAACAGTAAAATGTAACGGAACAATAACGACAAAACAAAAAACCGGTTTGTCGCACGCAAAATATTTCAACAACATAATTGCATCGAGTTTAAAATTGCAAAGTTCATGTAAATGACACTTGATGTACATTGTACAGGTACTTTAGCAGGTGCTCGAACAAATTTATCACATTAAACCGACGCGGCGGCTGGTGCATCAAATGCATACTGAAGTTCATCTCCTAGTTTAATTAGCGCACTTTGCAGCTTGCAACACGTCGAAACACTTTATACCGAACTTTAACATGCTGCAATTACAGTTTGAAGACGCTGCCAGTCGCTTGGCAATTGTGTGATGAGTACGTTTATTGGCTTCCATCAACGATTGATGGGGTAACTTAATTAGGGTTGATTTGTTGGATTAATGCAATAAAACCGGTTTCGATTGGATGGCGATAAAATGTGTGCCGAACAAAAGTTACGTGTTCGACCTTTAACTTACACCTTGATGTAAAAAAGCAAATAAGGGAAAACTAATTTTTCGTAAGTATCATTAAGAAAAACCCGTTTCCTGGATTCATCCGAAACAATCCATCACAGGGTCAATTGAGCCCCCAACATCAAAATCGAACAGTGACGCCTTCGCATAATCAATTAAGCTTCATAAAAATCGGACGGAAACCCATTAACCAATCTCAAGTTCTACAGCCACCTTTTTATGTCAGCTAATTAAATTTCAAATTAATCGGTCGGTTGGTATTTTAATGCCTTACGGCCTTACGTCGGCAATCTAGTTTCATCCCCCACCCCCTCTGGCCCGCAATTCTGGCCGGCGAATATAATAGGCAGGACTCTATTATTGTCGGTCCCCGAATTGGGATTTAATTAGATTTGGCGAGACCAGATTTCGAAACGTTAATATTTGATGCGTGCGAGCCATACAATTTAACGCAATACCCGAAGCGTGTCCGAAGCTTGCAATTTATCGGCGTCATCCGATCCACGGGGTTAATAGCTGCAGTCGTTATTGACGGTGCATTTTACGTCAATTGTATATAAATAGTAAAATCCCAATTCAGAAAAGCGGATAGCCCCGGTGGGTGGCGGTGTCTATTTTTCGTGATTGGTCAAACAATCAAATTATTGCTGGAACCCGATGTTTGTTGTGTCGGTGCTAGAAATGCGTTAAAACTTTAAGTTTAAGGGTTGCTCCAGTGTAATATACCAGTCGGGGAAGACAACAAAAAAATCATAATAGCTTCCATAGATTGTGGGAAAGGTCTGCCGTAGACACTCACCCCACAACGCCTATGGTGGACCGACCTTCGGCTGAGATCTATTGTGGCAGGCAATAATAGCTTATTGAAAACCCCACTAAACATTCTGTTTTTGGTGTTTCTGTTGTATAATTAATGGCGGCTATTTATTTGGGCAACGACAGCCCAAGGGTGGTAGGCAACAAACTAACAAATAAAAAATTATGTGTAATTAATTTTGAGGCATGGCCAAACTTGAATCGCTTTTTAGAAAAGACAATTGCATTTTATGGACAATTTGGTATTTATTATTCAGCAAGAAGGATAATGAACATTTCAGGGTAGGACTCATCTCACCTAGAGAGAAAGTTTCACGAAAGTTGTCTGGATGTTGGTGGCGAACCGCCAATTTCGGTGATTTTCGGTGAATTTAGAGAGCTTGAGGGAGTTGGGGGAGTTTAGAAAAGTGTGACATAGAATCGAAAATCGCAACTCAACATTTGTCATTTCCCAAATTAAAACAAGTAAATAAAGCCAACCACTATAATTTCGTAATGACCTATTTCAGGCAATTTGGACACACCCTATACTATAAAACGCCATGGCCCACAGCAGAAAATGGTGTGGAAAGATATTTATGACAATTTGACACGCAATATTTTTTTTTAAAAACTATGCGGACAGATGAGATAAATGTAAAAAAAAAACACCGTTTGTTTACTCGGCAAAATATTATGCCGTAAAAACGAGTGGTTAAACTATAAACTCAAAATTAAAAGATGATGCTAATGATGTTTTATATGTTTTAGGTTCTAGAAAATGAAAAAAAAGGTGCATGGACACGAAAACGAGTATTTACCATAAAAAACAATTAGTGAAACCTTGAAGAATATGTGTAACATAAAAACAAACAAGTTTATTGTTCTAAAAGCTTTAGGGAAAAAATTAAAAACAGATTGATCCAGCGACCGTGAAAATTCAGTGGAGTGAATTTCCAAGATTTTCCATTAAAGATTTAAAGACCCGAGAAAAAAAGTGCCATAATACAATATTTCAAGGTCATTAAGCAGGAGCTTCACATTTTCGTAAATGGCATTGAGATTAAACATAATTGCGCTGATATTTACGAGCAGCACAATTTTAAAGGTTAGATTTTCCGGTAATTTGCATACAAAAAAGATGGATAATGAGCATAATATCAGATGTTTAAACAGAATAGAATGCCACAAAACACAAACGTCAATCAAACGCTCAATCATAATTCAAATCGACCTACATAGCATTGAATTAACATAATTTGAGCACGAGAGAATGAATAGCCACAAACTTTGTCCGCCCACTATTTGTAAAGAGTTAAGACAGTTTAGGAAAACATTTTCATGTCATTTTAGTTCAATTATTTGTAATTGCGGTTTGGGACAACGGTAATAAAGTCGCAGCAAATTACCGCTACCATTTAGCATTGTGATTGTGAAATACGTGAAAAGTAGCGGGTCTTGCGGCCATTGCGACTCGATTAGAAACCAAAGTGGATTGAGCTTGAAGTGTGGGGATCCCCGTCTAATAAATTAAGCATCCAATGTGACCTCCAGCCGGATTCATACCTTCATACTCGGTCCGTTTGCGCCGCAAAAACGACGCCGTCAGCGTTCGGCGGCGCTTGCCACTTTTGGCACTGCCAGACGACTGTAATCCTGGCGTGGTGGGTTTCGTCTGATTCGAATTGATTTGGCTATCCGTTACACTGAGATCACTTCTGTCACTGACCGAGCACCGGGGATGCAACAATTCACCGTCAATTGTCTGCGATATGATTGAGATGGCCGATGGTCGACGCGGATTCACCACGGCCACCGACGAAGGCACTGCGGCTGTTTTCAGCTCGATATTCGATTGGTCGGACAATTTTCGCGTCATCTTGGGAAATGGAATTTTTTCTTTTTTTTTGGTTAAGGCACAAACGGTGTGAAGACACTTTTTTTCTTTCTTTTTTTACCGTTACTCGATTAATAAACAAAATGATTGCCACTTAGCGCTGTGAAATGAGTGAAACAACCGGCGGGGTGGTGCAACTAAAACGACTTGCTAACGCGTTGCTGCCGGCCTCCGTCACACATTCGCACCGAATGTGGCGGACTTGGAAGCACAGCTTGAACGCCACAAAACAACAATAGTCGTCCTTGTGTATATGTGATTGCTCCTGCTGAGGTGTTTCAGCACCGGCGACCGCCCAACACAAACTGCAAATGAAAATTGGAGCTTCGACAAAATTGACGGGGTTTTCTTGGCGGGCACTGGCCACCTCACCACTATACATGAACCTGCCACCCAGCGTGTTTAATTTGCCTCGACTTTTTTCCGTGCTTTATTGTGTTTTTCTTTTTTGTCCACCTCCCTCCCCCCCGTATCCTTCAGCTATAGTTTTAACTTGCATGTATGCGAAACTCATATATATTGATGTCCTTTTTGACATAAAAGCGCGCGCCTTGCTCTCCACTACACTGACACATCGCCACATTCGCTTTAGTCGTTCGTGTACGCTTTTGTTTTAGTGCCTGCCTGTTAATTGATGACATTTAAAGGATGGTCGCGCTTTTAATATTCACCTTGTGTGACGGCTAACCACCACCCCCTACCCCTCCCGGCCTTATAATCTTACATCATGGACTTTCTGCGCCCTACATTCAGTCGTTAAGCTGGGACACACACACGTGCGAGTGGCAAAAGGGATTTTCGGTCAATAAATCGCGTATACATTTTGTGTGTTTTTGGCGGATTTTGAAATGGCAAACTACTGAAGCGACTGAAGCGGCGGCGTCTGGTGGCTGGTGGCAGGTGGCTGGTGGCAGAGGGATGAGTCGACGGTGGTTATGGTTATTTGCACACCTATAGATGTTAGTTCATTTAACAAGGCGGATACATTGTCGGTAACAAATGACGTTAATGAATTGATATGGGGAAACTGGCAACATCATAGATGTTGTATACAATTATTGGCTTGGAGATGAAAGTGTTGCTGCGGCGTGTCAATGCCAGGCACTTTATATTCTGTCATACTGTCGGAAAATGTCTGCTAAAGGTCGCAATGAATTGTTTAATTATAAGTTGAAATGTGAAATGAGAGAAAAGGGCGTTTTGTGTGTTCACTGGAAGGCATGTGGCGAGATGAAGGGCATTGGGGATGGGCGGGATGGGCTGGGATTTGATGGGGTTCGGTGGAGGGGGGGCGGGGATCGGTTGGGAGGGTTCGGGGTGGGGGATTGGTGGGATGACAGAAGGCAACCGTGTGCGGTAGACCTTCAACCGATGAGAAGGCTTTTAATGGATACCTCAACAAGCTTTCAATGTGGTGATTGTGGTGCCGAGTGGTGGCTGAATATTATGTTGCCAAAAGAATTGACTATATACATATTTATGTTCGTTTGGGCATGTTTTCGGCTGTTGTACGAAAGCTTTTGTGCTTTACTTTTCTGGACCACAAAACTCTGATTAGAATGAATTCGGAAATGACTACATTTGTGTGTGAAAATCGAGACTATTTTTAGGATTTAATTTCATTTCCATTTAACTTGTTTAATTAATTAAAAGCTACACAATATTCAGTGGAATTGATAATTGAAAGTAATCAAGAAGATGATCAAAGAAACGGAATTAAAGTTAAAGGGGAGAGACTTCGTTAGACATTCGCCTGTAATTCCACTTAACATGGCGCCCATTCACCCTCTTCGAGGCCCGCTGGCTTTTCCGCCCAGCTTCCTCTATTCATGTGAATTCATATAATTATATTTAAGTCGTACAATTTAATTTCATTCGAAACGTTGAAATAAACTGAACAAAACCAAAAAAAAAATAAAACCTTTAAAAAATTTGCCGCTGAAGAATATTTAAATAATTTACAAATAAAGAAACAAAGTGTTTAATCAAATTAGAGGCGGTGTAGCGATGGGTTGGAGTTTTAAAATTTGCACGTCTACCGACGCTTTAAGCATAATGAAAGCTCGCATTAGGTCACACCCTTTAATTGCATTGCAGATGAGGAAGTTGGTACGTGCAACTAGCTGGCGACTGCAAAAATTCGTGACCTCGATTTGAAAAAAGCTCGCCTGCTTCCTTAAAAGCACATGTTTTTGCACTCGGGAACATCACAGAATCATTGATTGGAAGCTGCCTCATCCGATGTGAGCAAAGCATAAATACATAGTTGCGATTCGCAATAATGAAATGAACTAACATCGTTGAAATAAAATTGCAATAAAAGTATACGAGCGTGAATGGATTTTATTCCAAATTGATTTTATGTGAACCTGACCTATAAGAAACATGCCAGCGACTTGTTTCGATATCTTCTTACAAGACGTTTGTGTGTGAGGATGCGGCAATGCTAGAGCCACTAGAAGTGTGTACGATTCTTGTTTAACCGACTTACGGCATTTAGGTGTCCATATGGTGAGGCGAGAGGTGCCTGGGGGTGTTGGGGGATGGTTGTAATCGAACTGACGGTGTGAAATATTTGAAATGTGTCAGTGGGGAAAAGCTTCAAGGAATGTCACTTTAAAATCGCGCTGATGGAAATGCTTTAATTTTGTTGACTCAGTATTTTGTAAGCTTTAGGAAAAATGACAGCAAAGTTTTTCTTTTTTTTTGCGGTTGAGATTATGTCCTGAAATTGCTGACTTTAAACTCAACATATTTGATTTTGCCTGTAATAATGTTAAAATAAATCAACTGTCGTAGCCTGTAGGAGCTTTTCATTATAAAACAAAGCTCGCTGTTGTATTTACGCAAGAATCGTGTATACATAAAATTTCATAAACTCTGTACAAACATGCAAAATGATGTTGCTCGCGTCCGTCCCAGCGCACAAATTGCATGCTGTTTAATGACGTAGCTTATTGCGTGCACGTAAAATAAAAAAAATAAAAATAACAAAAAAAAGCAACATTGTCTTTCCCCCACCCCCAATTTCATTAAAAAGATTTTCATTTCTAAACAGATCCAGTGCAAAGTCCTTTTGCATAGCAATTATTCATGAGAACGCGCTCGTTCGAAGAGAATCTCTGCAGCGGAATTAGTTGACGTCGCAGGACAGAAATAGAAATAGGCTCAAGGACCCCATAAAACCCCCAAACAAAAATCACAAACCAAAAATACAACAGCTAGATCAATTCACATGTGAGTACATACAATAAAAGATAACCATCTGATTAACATAAAATATTTCTTGTGGCATTAGGAGCTCCTCGCCACATACGCGGCCGATAGTCGCCGTTAATCTAGAATCTAGAATCTAGCAGCTAATGTATCTTCAGGGTGTGTGAGTTTGTGTGGCCCACAATCTTTATCCGTCCGTTTCAGTTTTATTTCTGTGCACAACAGAACTGTTATAGCGCACAATATCTCGGAATTGAAGTTATTCACGTGTGTACGGGGCGCGAGCGTGTGCATATGTGTAGAAACTTAATCCATAGCCGTCGTCCTTCACATGTGGAAAAGTGTTAGAAAGTAAAAAGCAAAACAAAACCGTACCACAGAAAAGGACACCGAAGGAAATAGACAAATAGCAGAACAAAAGAAGACGATATATGGGTGGAAGACACGATGGGGTTGGAGATCCGGGTGGTTTCTCTCCCATGTATTCTTTTTTTGCATGCGGTACAGGACTTCACTGGTGAAGGGGGCAACGGGTAGGGGCTGGGGGACTAACACAAATTACAAAATAAAAGTAAGAGCTAGCGAAAAAGTGGGCGCGCCCCGTTACAAATTATTATTATACAAAACACCCATCCATCGCATTCGCGCCGCAATAAAGACGAGCAAATATATGTATATGAGAGCTGAAGGAAAGCTTACATAAAATAGGAGGAAAAGATAGATGGAGAAGGGAAAAAGAACACAGCAAATGAGGGATGCCATTTTGCCATTAAAACGCTGACGAAAGTGTAGAGGGAGCGCTTGGTGTGCTGGCGGGGGTGGGTCGGCTGCCATGGGGTGGCTGCTAGAAAAGCGCCGCGCATATATCGGGGGTGATATATAAAATTATGGCTGCGAGAAATCTGTCACTTTTCATTACTCGCAGTTGTCTTTTAACGGTACTGTTTTTTTCAATATCTTCACTTTCTTTTTTTCTTTACTTTTTCGCTATGCTCTTCATCATGTTCTGGTTCTTGTGCGTCTTCTAGTGGCGCGCTTTTTTTTTTGTCATTTTCGTCGCCGTTGCGCTTACTTATACTTTACATCGATTTAAAGTGCACATGTCCTTCGCTTGGCGCTTTCAATCTAATGTCATTTTTACCATTTTTTCGTTCTGTTCTACAAGGATAACAAAAAAAATTAAACTAGCGGCAGGGAGGGCCATGTTCATTTTGCTAGTAGTTGAAATAAAGCAAAATCTTTAATGAAGATTAAATACTTTCAAAAAGATTTTTTTCAGTTCTTGCAAATTGAATTTTTGACCTTGAAAATATATTTTGCTTGACCTTGAAGTGATAAGCCTTTTTTTTAGTTACTATTTGATGGAGACTACAAAAGCTAAGAATAATTTTAATAATGAAAACCAGTTTTCTAAATAATGAAAACAAATTAACTTTGACCTTGAAAAATATGAATATTTGACCGTTAAATGTTTTATGCAATTGTTAGTTTAATATTTTATTTAGCCAAATGTCTCAACAAATTAGTTGTTTATGTTATAAAATTAAATCTGATGAAATTAGAGAATTGTGACAAATGTCAAAAAAATGTGTTTGACGACTTTTTTTCGTAAAAGATTTAAGAAAAAAGTGGGGGTTTGTAAACGAAAGAAAAAGGGACGAAAAGTGACATTTAGCACGCGTTTACTTTTAGATGAACTGTAATTTCCTTAACCTTTTCGAAGCTGCCATTTAATGAGATCATGTAAAAAAACTTTCTGCATTCATGCCCCTCAGCCAGTGGATAAGTTATTATTATGATCTTTGCAGTATAGCGAGCGCATAAAATGCATTATGACATCGCACAGCTTTCGTCCTAAACACGCTTTAACCTTTCCAGAGAAAGAGGGGGTAGGGGGTTGGAATAATTGACAAGAGCACTTGACGCACGTACAAAGCGCGACAATATACTTGCCGTTGTTGTTGTTGTTGTTGTTGTATTTCTGCTTGACTCAAGCCAACTTAAACGCCATAACTTTATATGACGGCGAATGAAGCAATCAGTTTAACGAAACGACGTAATTTTTATTGCGGCAGAAATACAGCGTCAAAGTGACGACAAAATTAAATGATTGTCACCATTCTACACGCTTTGTCGTCACAGATATACCCCTCTCCCCCCCTCCCACCCAACCGCTCGACTTTTGTGTTATGGAAGGACACAAAGGGATGAGAACGAAAAGTGTAAAGAATCTGTATACAGAACGGTATAAATGACAAACGTCTAAGGGTTCGGTTCACAGCGTTTCCGACAAGAAGGAACTGCCACAATGGAGCTGGTGACAGAAGGGGAGATCTACAGATGACAGATGAACGATAATATTAAGTATAAATGTGACAATAAACTACATGTGTATTCCAATTGAATGGCAATGGAAATCGACAATGGGGAGGACTACAACAAAGGAGACGAATGACCAGTGGAATAACACACACACACACACACACACACACACACACACACACACACACACACACA
>JANSTS010003321.1:0-21160 GCA_026546915.1 Sylvicola fuscatus
CTTTCTCCTAAAACCGAGTATACTTAAAAGTATTAGAGATACGCTGATAAAAAAAAGCTACTTATATAACCAACTAACGACGAAAAAAAGTTAACCAGTTGACATAAATAGAATAAGATCTTGATTCCCAGGCCCACTCCCCATCCAAGGATTGGCATGAGTTCTCCTGGACTGACCCTTTTATTCCGCATCCTGGAATTCCAAACCAAGAAGTCCCATTCAAGACCCACAGTCACAGTCCCAATCCCAAAACTTGAACTAAGTTCCCCAGTCCTCAAACTGAACCCCAAAGCCGTTAAAATCCAACTTCCACGCAGTCTGGAGCTCAATTTTGACTTTGTCGTGATTACAACAAGTATTAATAGTTTGAAGCAACAGTCACTCTTCGCATGTTAAATAAAATATAAATAATGAATGTAGAAACACCTGCTTATTAACGCCCCTTGTCAAGAATCTACTCACCTCCAACACAGCTTATTGATTTTTATAAACAATATGATTAATTATTGTAAATATGTAAATTTGATCTGATACTTTAAAATCGATAATAAATATTTCCAGGGACAAAAGAGTCGCTCCAGGAATATTGAGAATGCATGCACAGTACAATTCACCATTTTAATATTAACATTTTATATTGACATTTTAGCTTTTAATTTTTACAGCTAACAACTGCACTTTAACCGGACTTTAACCGTTAAACGAAATTAACATAATTAGCGTATTGTCAAATCTATATATCACAAAACTCCTTAATGTAGGCAATGATTGAACAAATTAGCTGATCGTTTTATCCACCTGGTTGTAACTAGAGGTACTAAATCACAACTTCATGTTACAGCGGGTAGTTATAAATGTCAATTTAAAATCATATTGATTTTAATAGTTTGAGAAATATTATGAAAAGGTGCATCGAATGCGAAAACTGAATGTAATAAGTATTTGATGCAGTGCTCACTAAGATATAAGAACATTTAAACATAAACTTTCACTATCTTCCGTTAAACGGAAACGCTTTGATGAAAAATAGAAATCAAGACCGGAAGAAGTGTCAAAACCATTCTTATTTTAAAACATGTGCAGCAAATGCAAGTGATGGCACCAAAGAAAAACAGCAAGTACCATTGGCTGATATTCAGTTTTATTTGTATTTTTTTTTGTTTGTTTTTATGTGAATGTGACTAGGAATAATGATTATAACCAACAAGAGTTGTCCATTCGTAAAAAGTTATGTAGATTATTTCTATTAGGTATAAACTAAATTATTTAAATATTTTTCAAACGTAGGTATATTTCTTTTTGGTTAAAGATATTAAGAATGAAATTATCTCTTTATTTGTAAAAATAAATACTGCAACAGAATAAAACCGAGGCTCCATTCGTTTTAAGGGATTGCTGAATATTATGTATGGCCTTCAAGATGTTTACACGATCACTGCGAGGCCTTCTACAGAAGGGTGCACACCTTCGTTTTACCACTGGGTTTTTTATCCTCCACAGCACGCACCGCCGAATCAAACACCTCCGCCAAGTTGTCTTTCTTCTTGGCTGAACACTCGACAAAAGAATGCGCCCGAATTTTGTGCTTTAATTTCTTGCCCTCATGCGTTGTGACGAATTTTTCTGAGTTCGGCACGCGCAAGTCGCTTTTAGTACCTGAAATAAGATTTTATTTAAAATCCAGATTATTGAGAAAGTTTAGACTAACTCATTTTACTTACCTATTAAAACGATGGGAACGTGTGGTGAAAAGTGTCTTATCTCGGGAAACCATTTGGAACAGACATTCTCGTATGAGGTACGTGAAGATATCGAGTAGCACAATAAAAAGCAGTCAGTCTAAAATAAATAAATATGAGTTAAATATTTGCACATTTTTATTTTACTAAATTATTTAAAATTTATTATCTGTCCATGTTTCTATAAAAAAGTTCAATTTAAAATATCATAAGTAATAGTTTAAATAATTATTGTTGAAATAATTTTAAAAACATGTTTAAATTTAAAATTAAACAAAAAATCTGCAGAATTGTTTTTCGCAATTGTAATATAAAATCATTGCAAAATGTAAAACTAAATATATTTCATGTTTGTGATGAAAACATTTAAATAATAAATTAGTGTTGAACAACCACAATTTAATTTGTACAACAGACAGGTTAATAATAAATTAATTAAACTCAAGCTGATATATTTATGTGAATTTGTTGCCATCAATCAAATTAGAAGCAAATTGAAAATTGAAAATGCAAGCATAAAAATAATTTTCATCGATAATTAAAAATCATGGTAAAACATTGTGTCGTGTAGTTTCCTTTAAGAATAAATATGTGAATTATATGTAATCTTATTGCGATTATGCGGTTGTCTAAAGTGCAGGTTGTATAATTTGATTTAAAATTGTTAAAAACAAAATTATCATCAAGAGTTTTCGTACTCGTTGATACTGCATTGTTATAATTTTATTGTGTTGAACATGATAAAGATAAGAGTTTTTGCTCTTTACAGATATTCTGAATATATTCGAACAATATGATTGGAATGTTTGTATGTCACTTATGCGATTAAATTAATAAGCAATTCGTGCTAATTAGAATTGGATATGAATCAAACCAAATAAGTAGTGACTATTGAGTGTTGAGTCAGAGAAGACCACGAATAAAAATATTAAGCATTCAACATTTTCAAAGATTACAAATTTGTCACCACTTAAAACCTTTAATTGTTTTTCGGAGCTCTTACAGCATTTAAACAATAGTGATAAATTAGCATCACAAAGTGTCATTAAAATTTCGAACAAATAAAAGAAAATATAACTGAGAAAATTGTGGTTGATAAAAACTTATCCGGTTAAACGCATATTTTTAAATTCAGAGATAAGAGCGCCAAGTACTCACATTTGGATAGCTCAGCGGTCGCAGCCTTTCATAGTCCTCTTGACCTGCCGTATCCCATAGAGTTAAATTGTAATCTTTGCCGTCCACCACAAGATTACAGGCGTGATTGTCGAACACCGTGGGCACGTACTCCTGTGGAAACTCATTTTGTGTCCATGTAATGAGCAGGCACGTTTTTCCTACCATGCCGTCTCCGACTGTTGTAATTTTGAGTGGTCGCAGGGACGCCATCTTCGCCTCTTACGTCGCGTCGGTTACAATAGAAACTGCGTTTTGACTGCAGCCAAACATAAAATAAAACAATGTTATTAATTCGTCAAACGTGTATGTTAATCGCATATGCGGACAGTTTGCACAGTGACTAATGTCAAAGCTCGTCCGCCCCGACCGCGTCCACCGACTTTAAAGCGAAAACGTTTGTCAATGGCGAAAATTAAAAACTTAGTGTCTTTGCTCTGGTCGACGACGGATGTCCATCAGCATAAAAAGATAGGCGTATTCTTAGTATGCGTCTAATAATATTTTTTAATTGGCTGTGGGGTCAGAACGGCACCAGCCGAGAGGTTAATTGAAACAAATTAACACCAATTAGCCACAACACTTGCGCTGTTTTGAATTGAATTTTTATCGTCTCATTTTCTTGTAGCTTATCATTATATGGCGGCGAAAAACGACAATGATTGCTGTTCATTATGGCATTATGGCCATAAGTTTTGTTTATGGTAACAGGCAATTCATTGTATGCTGTAGAATGTGGATGATAGCAGCGCTTTTCAATTGGTATTGGGTCGGTCGTGTGAAAATGTGCGCCATCCGTGTGCACATGCATGCATGTGTTCGAGAAGCTTCTTGTCAACAGGGAAAAGGTGTTATCACCTGAATGTCAAGCAGATAGAGATTGTGTGTAGCTTTGCGTGCGCAAATTTTATCTGATTAATTAGCACTCCGCTAATGTGGCGATGTCTTTATTAATTAATATTTTAACAGATTTTTTCTCAATACTAGGCAAATTACCATGCGTAATGCTGCATTTAATATGAATCATATGTCGACAAAAGGTATTGAATTTAATGATGACTCATTGACCATAGTTTAGTTGAATTGTGATTATGACAACGATTCACCAAACACAAACAGAAGGAATTCCCGAAGCCAAAACACAGCAGCTCGCAAACGCGGAAACCATGATCGTCACTGCGGCTTCTCCGTGTTCTTATGGTGTGAACTAAATACTTGCGGAAAGTGTCAAACTTTGGTGGCACTTGCAGTGTATTAAGCTTCTCATCTCTCTCGCAGAATGCAGACGGTAGAGCCAAAGTTTGACATGCATATAATAAAGTGCATTAGTTTTTCATTACTGAATCCGTATATCGCAAATCGCAATTCACAAGTGTCACACTGCACACACGAGAAGGCAGGGAGGCAGATGTGTGCGCGAAATGTATGTGAATATAAACGGGCGGGCTACAGGCTACAGCGACGCATGATTGATGGGCCAAACCTGCTGCCCCAACTTCCACATAGTAGCTGGCATGTCGCAACTTCTCGCACATATTAGAGCGGCAATGAAGCATGAACTGCTCTTCTGGAAGCTGGAGCATTCTTCAATTTCCGCTTAAAATCTCATCCAGCGATATTCCCAATATCAGGGACGTACATTCACGTCATCGACACAAGCCTGCGTATCTATAGATTCTGCTATGTGCACATATGTACATATATTGAGTTGTATGTTTATTTTTATTACACACTTACTTTTAAATTGATTTCTTCTCGCTCACTCACTCACAGCACCGTTTCCCTATTCTTAAAATTGCCTATCAATAAGACGTCCGTATCGAAGTGGCAATCACAGGTGAAAATTACAAAGCAGCAAGGCGTTGTCATATAACATGGCACAATTAACACGGTGACGACTGACACTCAATTTTTGATTTATGACCCGGTAGGTGTTTTGTCACTAAACGAATCGCGATTTCAAAATCACACAACTTTCGGCAGTGTCTTAAGCAAATGTAAATGAAAAAAACAAGTCTTTCTATACTAGCATATAGCGAATGATGACGTGATACGCGGTCGCCGAACGATGCCTACGCGATGGCATACTCTTTACTAATAAAAAAGGGAACGAAGAAATATTTTAATGTAATCTATAAGCAAGAGCCGTTGGCTTACAAGTTATAAGTAAGCAAGAAAGAGTCGAAACTATACGCGCGCCGACATGTGGGGAAATGACTGAATGACTAACTTGCTGCGCCTTGACTGACTTAATTATACTTTTTTTTTAGCAAGACTATTTAACTTGGTGTAGCTAATGTTTTTGTATTGGCGGGAGGTTTAAAAAACTAATTAAATTTTAAATCGATTTTGACATCTACCAACAGATAAATGTTTTAATTAATATAATATTTTTGCTTCAAGTTCCAAAAGTAATTTTTCTATTTTCTGTGGAATAATATTGATTGCTTTTAATTAGAATAATTATATGCCATGCCACTGGCGCTTTATCAAACTGCACATTGTGTTTGTGTATTTAATAATATAGCTGACAGATATTGCAATAAATTTCATTATTCATATGAATGTGTTTAGTGCGATTGCCTTAATTCATATTTAATATTAATATAATAATTATATTTCATGGTTGCATATTGCCTATTGAAATAAAACTTTACGTCTATTAACAAACTCTATTTGCTAAATTAGATAAATTAAATTTTTTTCTTAAACAATAAGACTAAATAATGTTTTCTTAGCATAATAAATATTTGATAAATTGATATGACGCTTAAAATTTTACTTTGTAAGCAAAAGCATCTTGCGTCTCTTTAATTGTTAAGTTTACCGGGTTTGATCTGCTTGGTTCAGGTTTGTTGTCTTATCAGCAAAGCAATAAAAACCGCAATGATAAAAGCGCACAAGTCACGGGTTTGGCTATATAAAAAGCAACAATTAAGCACGCGTAAAGCACAAGAATACAAGAAGCAAGTCGCTTCCGAAGCTTCATGCCATTAGTTGGAGGTGTAATAAAAAGCCATTTATCACGAACAACTACGAGCATAGGAGAGATTGCAGAGAAGGTACAGCTATATAAATCTTGTGCTTTATGAAAATAAAAATTCCACTTTGCAAAAAACAGAACGCATAACGAACTGGGCCACAAAAATCTACAGAAAAACGGTTGAGACGTATTTCTCTAAAACACAGGCAACTCGCACAGTAATAAATTTGCGCCTGAGAAGATTTCGTAAGATGGCTGCACAAAGGAAATGCTCTATACAAGTCTCGGGAGCGGCGGCACCTAACAAATATAATGCAGAAGGGCACATAAAAGTGCAAGATGTTTACGTACAGTCGGATAAAGGAATAAAACTATTCTACGAGCAGGATATGTATTTATCATCGCGAGCAGTCGCTTTGAGTTTAAGTGGATTTGCACGCAAGATGCAATATTCCCATGAAATTCCGCTGAATAAACCACCCCCACAGCAGCTGCTCAGGTACTGTCAAATATTTTCAGTAGTCCCTTTCATGCTCCACGTAATTATTTATGTTGCCGTACATAAATTATAAATGTGCTTTTTGAATGATAATTACTTGTACATAGATTTGATTTTACGTATAGATTTTTAATAACGAAACATCAGTCAATTGTCGCGATGATATTGCGGCGACATGTGGGCCGCCAGCAAAAGTACTGCCGCCTTGCGATATGGAAAGTTTTTGCCTTAAATAAGATTTAAACTAATGTAAAGTCATCGATTTCATTTGTCATGGACGTGATTTTGAGCAATTTCTGCGACGCCTGCAAATACCAGCCATTTCTCGTGGACTTCCTTTTTATATTATTTTCAATTGTATGTTGGCATCCGTGTGCTTCGGTTATCGGAGTCGGGTGGTTTGGAGCATTTTGTATTTCACTAAAACACTTTCTCAGAAGAGCTGGTTGGCTTTTGGCCAATATTGGTTCGCCGCTTTATTGTTTACCAGGTTTTCTTGCTTTGTGTTCGAGCCGTTCTAATATTGCTACAGTGGAACTAAGTATTGACTTGAAAAGGTTGGCGTAAGGCGAACATCTTTCATTTAAATTCAACGTTTATATGTAGTTCGTGCTTTTGGTATGAGCACATCATTTTTTTCCAATTATTTATCATAAAATTGTTTTCCATTTGGTTTTATTAACCCTTTTCTTTTAGTGTTATTTGACGAAACAATTTTGTTTTTTTAAATTCGTGTAAGTGCCTAATAAACGGCGGTTCTGTGCTATTAGATTTTATAGCTGTAAGAATAATGGACCATGCTATAATCGTTATTATTTGCCACAGGCTGTGCATTTGTACATTTGCAGAACACTAATGATACATGTAACATTAGAACACAAAAATCGTATTGCCACTTTAAGAGTCTATATATGTTAGGTAAATATTTAACCTGCTCGGCATAATTAACATTTTCCCGTGCAATAATAAAATTATTTATTGCTGCGTGAGAAATGAAATTGCAAATCAACTGGTGCAGTAACGAACGATTCATTAAGTTTTCCATATTTTGGAGTCCTGTAATTTATAATGCTAACATTTTCGCGACTCTGCTCGGCACCCTCGGATTTCTCAAGCCAACGCCGATGTAGCGAGCTTGACAATTAATTTCGCCCGGTGTCGTATATTTAACTGTCGCTAATTACGAGGCCCACGCACCCAATCACTTAACATCCGTCGCATCGCGTCCTTGCTGTACACACTTCTGGCTTGGTCTACCTCTTGGATTTGTTGAAGCTAAAGCAAAACCATTGGCGCATAATAATTTCATTTTGGTACGCTGCCTGACTATATGTATTTACAATGTACATATTGAAACTTGAGACCAACACATCTACATGTCACAGGTTAAAGCTCGTAAACTCGGCGGAGGTGAAACGCGTTTCGCAATTCGTTCACTTAGTCTCGACACAGCTAACTGCTAAGTTTAATTTTGATGCATAATTAAAGGCAGCGTTACAATTTGAATTTAAATTTATCGTTATAATGGGTTTTCCGCATCATTCTCAAATTATTTATTGAAAATGAGAAAATTTACATATTCGCCCCCACATACTTTCGTCTACTGTTTATATGTATTTGTACTGTTTGTACGTATATTTTTAGCAGGAAGTGCATATGAGACAATGAATCAGCACTGCACAGACGGTGACGCTGCCAAAGAATCATTAACCATATATGGTATATACATTATTTCTTGTATTTTCGTACTTTAGACGGTGCAAAACACAGCAGGTGTGCCAGCTAGCATGTTTTATTTATCGGTCGGTGAGCTGATGCGCTTTCAAGGGAAACTTCACAAAACGCTTTCCCTGTTCGTTTTACAACGCATTGATTGCATCCTGACGCTTTAGAAGTGTATGTCTTTCATTTTGGTTCTCACAGTGCCACAGTGGCTGTACTCTGCTCATTACAAATGTATGGCAACAGAAAAACTGTTTTAGGAAAGTGTTTTCCATTCCAAACTTCATTAATTTTCCTTTATTTCGCAAGACCGATAGTGAGATAGCAAATAGTTATTCAAACTAAAAATCGATCGACAATTTCAAAATAGCAAAAGCTAGCAGCTTTAATAAGCTGCTACTATTAGTTATTTACTAAACGCTTTCCCACCACATTAATTACCAAAAATGCATTAGGCAAAAGGATATCATTTCCTCGCATAATTTATGTCTTCCCAATAGCGTAAATCTTCTAAAAATGTACAAATAGTTATTAGTTATTACCATTAGTACAAATGTGTTATTTATGACTTCACATATGTGTGTGGATGTCGCCAATAACAACGTCAACTGGACTAATGGTAAACAAACTGCAGCGAATCGGACGCAATATATTTGCAATGCAAATGCCACTTCGTCTTCTTCTTAAATAATATACGAGAAATGGCTGTACACAGTCAAAGTATACTTATATACTGTTATATATATGCGAATATTTAAGAAAAAATGCTTTGCTCAACACAATTTTCATTTCCTTAGCTAGAGCTTCGCTATTGAGCAAATATTTTACTGAAATTGTGTATACAACAGTCGTACACAGAAGCGCCACGCAAAAAGCCATACACAATTATAAGGAAAATTTTTGCTGAGTTAAGGTGCATAAGTTGCGAGCTACGTATATGCCACAGCGAAATAAATAAGTGTGTTCCATGGAGGAAATACGGTCAGAAAAGCTTCTCTAAAACAAACTTTTGAATACGTCTAAAACTATTTGTTGTGAATTTATGCTGGTCGCATCGTTGCAAACGAGAAATAAATGACCGCGATAAACATGTCTTTTCGTTAGCAAGGGTGTTCAAATATCATTTGAAGACTATATGATTACTGTGACGCAAAGCAAAGAACTTATATTAAATTCTTGGTGGATGCTTCAGTTCATTTTATTTGCTGTTTTAATATGAAACTTTCGTGGAATGAACGTTTAAAACACACGAAAAAGGAAAGTTAACTTAAAATATATTTATTAAATGCAAAATAAAAAATTCTCTATTAAACAACACGCCCAACAACAAAAAAACGACAAACATCTATAAAGAATTTAATCTAAATCGAAGATTGAATTAGTTCTTTGTTATCTTATGAAACCTCATTAGTCATGAGAATTCATAATTAGTCGGAACAATTATGATCCATAGAGATGAGAAGAATTTGAATTTTTGAAACGAAACGACGCCACGCGATGCGACTCGACGCGACGTTCATTCTGCTATGAAAATTGAGATTGATCAGTAGTGAATGTTTGAAATATTCATCCTTCGCTTTGTTGATTTCTTATGACGGAGTTGTACAGGAAAACTGAAGAAAATTGATGAATGACGAATAAAATGTATATCCGTCGTCTAATGTAGATGTATGAATACAGTGTATAGAAAATGCGGCGGATTGTTGCAATAGCTTTACCCGAGCAAAGCTTCCCTATATGCCGTTGAGAGATAATGTGCTGTGGGTGTGTGGAGGTTAAATGTCGCATTTGAATGATAAATGGGTTCCAAGATAAGTGACAGAAATGTCACATTTTCTAAATGAGGTAAAATCACGAGTGAAATACTGCATGGCATTGTATTCTATCGAGGAAATTATGTTTTAGGTGCAGAACAGCAGAGTTTCCCACCATGCTTCGCCTCACCCGTCCCGCAATTCACACAGAGAGAAACTAAAACGCAACGTGCGTACATTTGCGACATAATTTATTTATGTCATTTTTTTCTATGTATAAAGATGTAGCGCGCATACATTCTTTCATTCAAATAATATACATTCGGATTAATACCTTTCCTACCCATTGCTAACGTTTGCTCAGCCCTGTCAATCAGGATCTAGTCGTTATTATTTATTAGTAGAACCATTCAGCAAAAAAAATTCTTAAAATAAATGTAAAATGAAAATTTTTTTTGCACGTTCAGCGGTTAGTTATATTTAATATAACTTTTACTTGACACTTGCTCTATTAAACTTGTTCATAAAAACAATGAAAAAAAAGCTCCGTCCGTCAGCGCTTTTTGACGCATCACCTGCATGTAACAAGCCGCAGATCCTGATAATTGGAGTGCACAAAACTCGCCAGGTCCATACAACAACGGCAGTAAATACACAAAGTACCTTTATCTGTATAGCCAGCTTAAGCCATCGTCCATTGGCCACCAAACGCTCTGCAAACATGCATTTACCGTTTAATCGATAGGTAGATGTGCATTTACTCGAACGCAATTAAATTGCACACACAAAACTTATATTTGCACAACACTGCCGAATGCATATAGAGTCGATGAAAAGAAACCTGTCCGTTGTAGTTTGTATACCCTAACCTATGCTTAATGCTTATACATAATTTAACCCTGGCAGCCAGGGCGTCTCTCTCGCGATGCGCCCGCCTTGTAATAAGCATTTCGCTGAATGTTCTGCTTCTGGTTTTAATGGTGAATTTATTTACAATGGGGACCCTTTGTGCGAGCTCTTAATGTGGCTCACCACTCGAATTTGATAATGCTGCGAAAGTGGGCTATATTGCCCGGTGGTTATTCAATAAACGAGCCGCGGCGCGGGCCAATAGTCCATGCAGTTGCATCCGTTTGCATATGCTCTCTTGCAACGGCTATAATACTAATTTTGTGCGTCGAACAGTCAATGGGTTATGCAAGCGTAAGTGAGCAAATCAGCAAACCAAATATGAATATTTTACGAAATGACCTCATTGCAATCGATATGCATTTTTATTTATTTTGAATTACAGAGACGTGATGCATGCATCTGTGTGGATACGGTTTTTAATTACAATGGAACAATGGCTACGTATTTATTTAGTATATTTGATTTTTTAAAGTAAATGCGTATATATAATATGTTATGTACAAGAATACATTTTTGCTAGTGTAAAGTTCATTTAGGCATTCATACTGAAAACGCTCTTTTTATTTTTTTTACATTCTGCTACTTGAAAGAAATTTAAAAAGCAATTTAAAAAAGCTTAACTCGAAAAGAACGATTTACATTGAACAAATTTCTTTGAAATTTACTTCGATTTCAAAATAACTCCTTACTCCGTTCAATATATCTTAAATGAAAATTCGATTTGCGATATGGCGGAAATTAGTTCTATAATTAGCATAATATTAATAATTATTCACCCGATATACATTTTTATTTAATAGTTATCTTTCAAAACTAATTTCCGGAATCTTTCCATTGATTGGAGTTTTGTTTCATATGTTTAACGTTTTGTTAAAAAATGTTGGTGGTAGCACACGTTTTAATCAGCACCTATCCTTCCTTTTTTCTTACGTATATTGAATGAACAGACAAAGACGCTGGATGCATGGTGATGAAAGAAAACGATTCTACAGAGAAACACAAAAAAGTTATTTAACAAAATGGTGCACAACTGCAGCTCGTAAGGTGGACACGGAAAATGTTCAAGTGAATTTAAACTCTTCCCATTTCCCACAGTTCTTTTTACCATCTATCGACTATACAGATTAAAATATTTCGATTAGATTTTATTATTGGGAATATTTTGACTTCAATGTGGAAAAACGTCAGTTGACACTGAAGTGGTCATTAAAATCGGATTAATTTTGCGATATGCATTGCAATTAAGGTACTCTAAAGTCTATAATTGCAGCCAATTTATTGCGTTTCGCTGAGTGGTCCCACTAACCGAAAGTGCTTCAACGTTCAAGAATCCATACAATTGCCAAAACAGAACTGCAGAACCGCACTAAAATTGATTGGGATGTGGCGTCGTTAATTAAGACTACTTTAGACCAGTCAACCGATAACGGTAAGCGACAGTAAGCCAAGCATTGCCGGCTGACTGACTAGCCGAGTCGCCGTGTTCCCATGTATAGACACGGCTACTCACCACTCGACCAAGTACTACATAGATGTGTTTAAGAGGAAGTTTCGATGACTGATCTTAATTGAATTTCTAGTTCAAGTTGAATCAGTATTTGTGTCCATCCGGTGTAGCACGTCCTTTTTTTTGTTGGTGCCGGGATTTTGTAATCAGGTCACGTCGTTAACTTGTTAGAAAGTAAAAGTAATCAATAGAACAAAATTGAATTTATTGCCATGACGTGAGTCTTTTGGAACCTGCCGGAGAGCAGGGGTGGTTTTTTGTGTGTACCATGCCATTTTAGGGAAATCTGGTACACTCAATTGCTTAAACAAGTTTGGCTCATTAAAAGTGACTACCCTGTCTATGGCAAATAAAGTTTATTGCAACGACAAATTTGATCGGACCGACTATAAAGAACTACCTGCAAAGTGTTTAAACTTATTTATTTTACATTCTTTATGTATTCTTACAGTTTCTGTAAATTGACGTAACTAATTAAGTGAGAATTGCATTGGATAAATGTTTAATTAGATGAAGAAAAAAAAACTGAATGCTAGTAACTCGCAGTAAACTCAATTAAAAGTGTTATTCAATTTTGTGTTTATCGTTGATTTGCAAATTTTCAAATTCAGTTAAATTGAAAATTCTTGGTGAAAAACTCTGAAAATTCCGGAAAAACGCATACAGATTTTATTTATAAAAATGAAGAGGTAAAAACTTATAGTAATGCATCAATTAAACATAATTGGACCGATTTGGCTAATTTTTTTTCCCAGTTGTTTGTAAATAATTGCTTGGAGAAAGTTTTTACAAAAATCGGGAAAAGTCGGGAAATTGAAAAAAATCTAAAATGAATTTTTTTTATGGAAAGTTGTATTTAGTTGTTCTTAGAGGAAAACTAAGAAAATTGCGAAACGCGACAGATTTTAAATTTTTTGGGCGAAATTTTGCATTTTATCGCATATGATTTAATGATTTTGGACGACGAAAATTTTGTTGTGAAGCTTGGAATATATCAGATAATGATAGTGATGAACAACGTTTTGCGTGATTCTGGATATCTGCGTTAAAATCGGGAGAGACGAAGTTCCGCCGAGTCCGCCAGTAGTCAATAAAACTAATACTTTTCTCAGCGACAAATTATATTTCATATTTACTAATACAAAAAAAAAACATTACAAACATTTGTCACTAGAAAATATCTTGTATTTTTTAGCATACTGGCATTTCTAAGAGTTTTTCGCAGCACATTTCACCGTTGGAGGCAGAATGTTTCCCCATCAACGATTTATGCTCAAACTATCTATATGTTGCAGAAGTCCAATTCAGTTTGCCAGTGTCGTCGTTGAAGTTTCGTTTTTTTTTTTCATTTTTATTTTGCTCATTTTTTTTTGTACTTTTATTTTTTTATTTTATTTTATTTTATTTTATTTTAATAAATTCGTTCGTTTCATTTAGTTTATTGTTCCGTAAGTAGTTTATCTACGCATCGACAGGGGCTTCGGTTGTTTGAGAAGCACCTTCAGAAGCTCCCTTGTCTGGATCTTCTGCCTTGCCGCACACAAAGCAAGGCATCTTTTCATTCAGCACTGCTCTGTATTTTGGATGACTGATGCCGTACACAATTGGATTGTATACAGCACTGGCTTTGGCAAATACCGACGGCCAAATGGTAGCCAACGGTGATAAGTCAGCAAGTCGCATGTTACCAATGAAATTGACAATCATATATGGTGTCCAGGCCATAAACCACAACGAGATGGTAACTAGAGCCACTTTAGCGAGTTTCCCCTCAGCCGATTTGCTGGCATCTTCGCCACTACGCAAAGATGCAACATTCATTTTCTTGGCTTGCGCCTTCATGGCTTTTTCGTGAGCTGATACAGCCTGTAATCATAAAAAAACATTGGTAAAATATGAATGGATTTATATTAGCAAGGAACCTACCGCCAAAATAAACCAATATGAGTAGCAAATCGTACCCAGTGGAATTGAGTAAACGAAAAATGAATACACATAAATGTATGATCGGCTGTTCCAGTCTGTCGAGAAGTAGTCGGTGCCGCAAGAGGTCATGTTGCCCTCTGGCACATACTTATTCCATCCCAAGACCGGTGCAACGGTCCAAATAAGGCCGAAGCAATAAATGCCGACGATCCTCATGAGAGCACCACCAGTGGTCAGCGGTTTACCAGCCATTCCTTTCACAATGACATTGTAGCGATCAAGCGCGATCATTGTCATCGTCCAGATGGATACGCAGCCAAATAACGAACCAAACATGGCGTATAAGTCGCACATTAGTGGGCCCAGTACCCAAGTTTCGTAGTAGCAGTTAATAACCATGGGTGGCGACATCATTACCATCATCAGAAAATCGGAGAAGGCCAGATTCATGACGAGAATGTTGGATGGCGTGCGGAGCGCTTTGGTAGTTCCGAATATATAGATGACGACAAAGTTGCCGGTCCATGAAACGACACCCAGGCAGGCGATAACTAATCCAAGGAGAACATGCCACATCTTGTCTAGGGGTGGGAAATGATACCAATGGGCATGGATGAGGTGAATCATCTCTGCCGGCACTTTGTCCACAACTGTTAAATTGCCGCCCATCTGTCGCTCCATAACCGGCCCCCAGAAGGAGTCAAGCGATTGCGCACTATTTTTAGTTTATGTTAAAATTTCACTCAAATGAAAATATGTAGTTAACGACAACTTACCCTGACATCTTGAATATGAACTTGGTTTATTCAAAATAAAATTAATTACAACGGAGTTGTAAATAAAACTGTTTTAAGTTCAAAATCTTTATATGCGCAAACTGCTTGAAGGTTAGGCACTGTGTGCTAAGCAGCCCTGCCGAAGTTCGAATGACTTCTCTGCAGTATTTTTCCAGCTTTATATACTCGACCCATCATGTTACAACATGTGTAAAAAATATATGTTATAAAACGAAGATTACACTTGTATTCTAAACTTCCCTTGACCAGACCGATTTTAAATCTTATTATGAAATACACATATTACAATTTTAATATATGCAGTTTCTGCAACGCACAGAATAGAAAACATATATGGAAGCAATCTAACTTAATAAGTGGATATGTCTTAAATACATAAGAATAACAAAGGGTTTCCCTGTGCACCACAAAGTAATGTTAATTTTTACTTATGTTTCGGATCTCCATTGTGCACAGCTGTTTAGCAAAATAATTGTATAAGTTCACTCGGATTTGTTCGAATAAAATACATTTAAAAGTTTTGAAACTCATATATTAAGTTTGAGATTGTTAATAAATTCGTTTTTTATGTGAAATAGTTTGAAGAAAGACTTTTTTTGTTATTTACGAAGATTTCAATATTTTTTAACATATCAGCGAAGAAAAATGCCTGGAAAAAAGCCGGTACCTCAAATGTCCGCATTCAAACTCCAATAAAACCGACGAAAATATCTCAGTGTCCCCACAAAGGCGCAAATTCATTGAGGCGATAAAAACGAATTGGAAAATAGTCCGTCGTAAATGTACACATCGATCATTTAGTATAAATTATGTCACATGTCCTTCAGAAAATTTGGCTTGACGCATCCTGTGGGCTGTGTGTGTGTGTGATAAAGAATTGTTGGGGCAGAATTTTATTTTATTTATAAGAGCGCCATCAGGACTGTCACCCTTTCACCATATTGTTTAGATAGAAAATTTATAACGTTTATTCAGACAGCCGATAGAATAATATGCGTAGAAACTCTGAAGTCTGAAGATAAACATGAAACGATGGGATGGTTTATCTTAAGTTATCAATCAGAGTGAAATACCTTGGCAGACGTTTTGCGTTGTTTTAACGTATGAATTGAACCGAAAAGATTAGACTAGCTTAGTTGTATTTCAGTGATATTTCAATGGCTGTACGAAAATAAAAGCGTTTAATGCTTGCAAGGATATCACTGAGATTAACCGTAATATAGTGTTGGTATGATCGCTTGAATAAATACTAACGTCATTTAATCATATACTTACTTTTTGACTTTTCTTATATTTAATTCCTAAAAGCATGTTAACCGCATAAATCATAAGGGTAACTTAATGAGAAATTTTGTTATATGGCATTTCACATATCTTACTTATATGATGTGTGATTATTATTTACTTTTGCTGCTGCATCTGATGCTAAAAATATTGACACAATGAAAATAAATCGAAATTCAATACAATGTAAAACGAATAGTTATGGAATGTCTAATTTCCATAAAAATATGTAACTACATAGATAAGTGACACAAATGTTATTCTGCGGTGCATGGGGAATACCGGATATGTCATATGAGAGATGATACCAAACGTAAATTTAAAACGATTTATTGTCGTCATGGAAACGAAATTCGATTTGCATTGCAAGAAATATGAAACGACATGTCCCCTTTATGACGATAAGGACATGAGCTGCGAATATAAAGGACAACCGCACGGATTGTGGATACAGCTTCCGACTAGATGGATTAACAATTGCAATGTGTACATTGTAAATACATATTAGATGTGAAATATATTCGCGTACATATAGATATTTCACAAGATAATCAGTTATGCAAAATGTGGAACGATCAGATAAACATTAGTCGCTCTGTGAGAATTTCACTAAAAGCTCAAGCCAGTTAGCCTTTATGCTGGCTGCGCATTATCATTGCATATTATTTGGGGAACATGTCAGATATTTCGCACAAAGGGACAAATGCGGTTATATTTGTATATACATACGTGTATTGTATTAATGTTGTACATGCATGTATTTTTGACTGTCCGCTATTCAAATGCTCGCCATTGCAATTATTCAAATTTAATAAGATTAGACTCTTGCAGCTCATCGTCGAAGGCGAATATATCCTTTATGCATATTTTATTTAATATTTTCGAAATTGGCTAGGCACTTTTGGCGAGGATTAAATTGCCTGAAGCGCGCGAACTTGAATATTTATGATCTCGTTAAAAATTCTATTTCATATCCTCTGCGTTGAGTTGCAAGAGGAATTGAGTTTTGATGCGTTTGTGCCTGCTGCATCACTTTCCGTCAACTACGTGTACAACAATCTCCGGATGAATATTCGTTCGGCTAAAATAGTGTGTATTGAAAATTATAATAATTGGAAACAATATACATAATTTTACTCGCGTTTTTCGCCAATTCCTCCCATTGTAATTAAAATAACAAAATTCGATGTAATATATTTTAAAAAAATTTAAATTCGCAAATATACAATACAATATTTGCTCAAACATTGCATATTTCACATCCAACTTTTTCTTCTATTTTTTTTCTGGTTGAGTTAAGTGGGGGGTGTTAAATCAACTTTATGCATCAGCAGATTTATTTGGTCCACCGAATTCCAAATCGTAAATTCATACACTTCTAATATTTTCCATGTTTATTTGCAGTTGCTAGAAGTGGGTAACGAAATTGCCCACAGATGTCCCCTAAACAAACAATAATTAAACTAGACATACTGTCAAGTACAAATACCGTTCACTCCCATATACGAGTAGCATATACGCACATGTCGTTTGTGTGTGTATGAAATATGTGTAAATAATTATAGCAGCAATGTACGGGGTGACTCTTTAAATCGACCAATATTAAATTTATTGCATAGGATGGTAGTGACATTTAAATTGAATTCATAAAAGCGAAAACCACGATCCATATGTGTACATGCAACGCAAATTGGTGACAGTTGCACATTCAAGTGCTCCCCACTTGCAAGGGTTCACCTTATTTGTTTAGTTGATCATCTCAAGCAGCACTTACAGTTGAAGTTTTTTACACATATACGAGTTGCCGGCAAAAGAAAAAAACCATTGCAATATAGAATTGTAGCAGGTTTTGAAGAGGCTACACGTGCTGTTGACTTGGAGGGTATGTCTAATTTTACTTCTTAAACAACAAATTATTTCAGCAAGTGAGCTATGAAGCGCGCATATTCAGTATTTGTCATTCGAAGTGTGTACTAATATAATAAGTAAAATGAACAATCTATGTTAGTTGCAACATTGTATTCTATGGGCGCCTTTCTGCGAATTAAATAAGAATTTTTTTTTTTTTAATTTTATAGTATATGATTTTTTAAGCACTTCTTAGAAAGTGAAAAAATGGTCAAAAGTAAACTTAAAACTTAAGATGCACAAAATTAAGTTCTTTTTTGCCCATTCCTCTGCATTTAAATAAATTGTCTTAAGGAACAAGAAAATCGTGGTTTGTGTACGCATATATTTAACCCGCTTTTACTAGGCTATGAGCAATAAACAGTGAGAATTAAGCATTGGTCGTCAATTATCTTTTCTTTATTTTTTGTTTGTGCCGTAAAATGCGATTTTTCTTCAAAGTTTTTCTCCATTTTATTGGAGAAAGCGAAAAATATGTTAAAGACTCTCGAAATTGGCTTAGAAATAAATAGGCTTAAATATGCTCGTACATTAAAAGATATAAGAAAAAGATCTATGAAGGGTAGGCATAAAGCAAATGATGTATGGTGTTCAAGTTATAATCTTACCACGCTGAAAATAATGCTGTTAAGTGTAAGTGTAGCCATGTACTCGTATTATCTATATGCACAATACACTGTAAATGAACGACATTCTTTTATTGGAAATCTACATAGCTTAATAATTTATGCTGTGATGTGAAATTAAGAAAAAAGTGACCACAGTAACCGTAGCTCTTTTCATCCCTTAATAGAAGAACCCTTCAGTTTGATTCCCCCATGATCAGTTTATCTTTATATTTTGCTGATTCTCTAAAACGAAATTCGTTTATTTTCACAACATTTTGTGCTTACCAAGCCAGTCTCTATACAATATCCATACCAATGAACGGGAATGCACCTTTCTGTGCCAGTATAAGTATGCATAGGTAAGATTACATATCTTATTGTATTTTGAGTGCACAAGCCACCCCAATCGAGTTCTCTCTATTCATTTAAAGAGTAGTTTCTTACATGGTTTGTATTCAAATTGGAAATCGTGTTTTATATCTTTTCCCAGTTTCCACTGAATACGTATATGGGGCAAAGAAAAAATACATAGGTTGCATTAAGATATTTACGTAGGAAAACTGTGGTTTTACTTGCTGTTCTATTTGTTCAACAATATGCTGAAACAGTGAGGCCATTTTCAAATTGCAGATAAAACCATCCAAGTGCACACAGTGGTGCAATAAATCATCTCTTCAAAACTTGCCAAAGGCCGCATAACTTAATAAGAACTTCTGATTGCTGAACACTTCAGAATTGAGAACTTCTTCAGCAAACACTTATTTTATTATTCTTAAACTTACTGCTGTTCTTTATTTTTTTTATTCTTTATTAAGATATTTAATAAATACACAATTTGACCCCTTCTACCTGTCTAATTACTTATATTCCAGAAATGTAACGAAGCAAACTAACAAACAATATTACTTTCGTTATATTATGCTAATACAACGCCAAACGGTTCCCTTATGAGCTCCTTTGTTTGACCTCAATACGCCTTTATGTCCTGTGATGATATAAAAAAACACTTCTTCGCTACATTACCTATACATACATGATAGTGCAATGCCTTTATATACACATTATACGCCTAACCATATACTGCAATCCATTTACCTATCTCAACCGTACTTAACATTAATTTTTAATTTTTTCCAACCGAAATTACCTGGCAAATGAGGAGAGAAGATACAACAACTAACATGCTGATTTGGACAGTAGCGGAAATGAAAGTGTACACCTATGTATGTCAACCGACCTCCCACTGGCCACAGCAGCGTCGTCACGTTCGTCCAAATGTCCGGATCTCTACTAGAAATATGCTATTTGCGAAAATGTTTGTCAGGTGAATTACGTGATCCGTCGGCCAGCAACATCCACATTCGCGTGGACCCAACCGAGGTAATTTGGTTTTCTTATGGCTCCAGTAAATTAAATAAACCGGTCATTGAAACTTCCGCCGCACGCTCTTAGCAATTGGATTTCGTTTCCCCAACGAAACTTTATGATTGACCATGCTGTGTATTGATAGATATATGCAGCATTTGCACATATGCGAACATCTGTATGGCCAAGATAGGTTATATTATGTGTACATTATTGTAAATCACACATTGAATTATTCGGAGTCATTAAATTTAATTCATACTCCGTTGACGACATCGTATCCTTAAATTAATTAACTTCAAAATATTTGGTACCATTAAGAGCTTGATTTATACTTTGAATTATGAGTGTAATATAATTTCGTACATCAAAATGTGTACGTGATCTATCGACTTTAACAAAATGTCGGGCCCCTATGGCAAATCATCGATGTTTGTTTTATCTCATACACACAAACATTCATATAACGATGGCCATATTGCCAGATAAATATCAATAAAAGAAATGAAGAAAAGAAACGTAATTGTTGCATTAAATATAAGATTTCCGAAATGAGGCTGAATGGAAGTAACGTCTTTTGATAAGAATTTACATTGTTATTAAATTTATAAATGGTATTGAAGGTGGTTGCGGTTTTTATCACCCTCCTAAAATCATTGAAATTGAAGATGAGATTCTCATCTCGAATTTTTCTTTAATAAGAAAGGTTTTTATTAGTTGCTCACTCCCCTTAACAATTAAAAAACGTTTAGGGAGTGTTGGTAATTTCGAAAATATAATTTTTTCTATCAGTTATTTGTAAATCTTCTAAAAAAAACATTTAAAATCACATAATCAGTCAATTTTAAAAATTATTAAACATTTCAATCTTTATTCAAAATTTTTCTATTATAAAAAAATGACGCTATAAAAATTGAAATTAGCCCAAAAGACAAATTTATGTGCAGCCTTAATAGATGCACATGAATGGGTAGAAATAA
>JANSTS010003332.1:9232-24136 GCA_026546915.1 Sylvicola fuscatus
TTGAAAATTACAAATTCCCCGGCACGAAAAACAAATGGTTTTGTTAACATGAGCTACAAATTCTAACGATTATTGTTATCAGTTACAACAAAATATTGTCTGTTCTTCTGTGCACGGCTGTTCTACAAAGAGTACTGCGGTCGGAGAAATTCATCATTTAAAGATTTGTTTTCTAAGAATATGTTAAGTTTGGTTTTAATTTTATGACAACATTATGCACTGAAGAACATGAATATTAAATTGTTATGATCATGTATATACTGAATCTTATTTGGCTTATTTATTAATAAAACGACATCCCACCTACTTATGCATAAATTTGCTGCTGGTATCGGGTAGAAAGGAGCCATAACACATTTTAAAAGATCGTTAAACTCATGGCCACAATGCTCCATAACGTTTCCAATATAATGCTACTAAGGAAACATCCATTTTGTCATAAAGGATTGTGTTACATTTAATGATAATTGCATTCCGCCACATTCATATACACAAAAGAAAAAGTATATCCGTACACCTTTAAGCAACAATAACCTATTGATGGGAAAAGTTATTTTATGTCTCCCCGGAGTAATTTGCGAAATAACAAAGGGTCCTACAAAGAGTCTCTGTACAGGCGCAATACTACAATTCTTCCAGCTACAGAACTCTCCCTAGTCGACATTCTCTGCATCCTTAATACTGACATACGCTGCGCCATTCCCGCAGTGCAAAAACTGATCGAACTGTGATGCAAACAAAATTGAGGAGCTGGATGGCAAAGCCAGTGGTCCAGACAAATCCACGAAGCGAAGTTGTCGAATAAGAAATTTATAATAAGCGCGAACGCGCATAGTATGTGGGAGTTATAAGCGCGATGATGAGCATCCACCGCAAGGAATACATATCGAAAGCATATGAAATATCTGAGAAATATGTAACGAACGCAGTTTTATTCGGTATAATTTTAATGCTTCGCTGATTCTTTCACATCACATATGCGAAATTTTATCAACTCGAATGGTATGCCCACAATTTAATAAGTGGCGAGATCTCGGAAGCTGCCATCGCAGTGGATGGCTAAATGGGGGCGCGCGAACTGGCGCAAATAGTTAAGGTGCACGAGCGTCGAAGGTGTGCGGCTATAGGTGAAAATTTAATTTGCCACCATCGTTAGTTGCGAAGTGCAAAAATAGACCGTGAAAAATGAAGAAATACGATCGACAAGATTTATTTATTTAGTTATTCAATTTTTGTGGTTCTTGTTGTTTTTGTGGCTGTTCAATGTTCATTGCGAACGGCCGCAGTTTATACATTTATTTAGCCATCCGCCTCAGCCATTCGTGCGTTAAATGTTGGCTGTTGTGGTGCGGTTGTATGCATCTTGGCGCAATGTGCATCTATGCAGCATTGCATCGCGGCCCTTTGCAGCCTGCTTTTTCGATGCACTTCGTATGCTGTACATATAGTGGCTTTATCAGTATTTTTGATAGAAAGATTTATGGGAAAGAAAATAGGTGTACGGCGAAACACATGCAAAATCAGCCCAAACACTTTGCAATTAATTGAATTCGATAACAGCGGGCAGCGCTCATTTCAATCTGCTCATTGGTTTGGTTAGTTAGGTGCAGTGGTGCGCGACGCAGCATCCTCCATAAGCAATCTGCAAGTGCTAGATTATATTGTAAGGAAGGTAGCGAGAAGCCGCGAAAGAAGAAATATATGAGAAAAGGAAATGTAGGCAAAGAACATTGCACAAACTGTGAATGGGATATGCAATACTATATAGAAGCGAAAGACGTCTTGTACGCGGGTTAACCAGAGGATGACCGTATTTAATTTTTTATGCTCTATCCTTCGAACAAATACATATGGACGCGCAGTTGCTTCCAACTTTGCGCGCAGGTATATATGGTAGACTTGAAATTATTGTTTTGTAATCGAGGAATAGAAACCGCGATTAAATTTATTACAAATGTTCTGCTTTTACTAAAATAGACCTCGTATATGTGTGTAATGCGGACAAAAAAATCGCAAATAAATTTATTGCCCACCACCTTAAGCTACGGCATGAGCAGTGGCCATCGGATGGTGTTATTTGTAGTTGAAAAATAATACAAAAAGTGTCACCACAAATGTGGAGAAAATTAACATTCCATCTAATAAATTTTCCAGTCTCATTGCGAACAGTGTTTAAGTGACAACTGCATAACAAAAAGCGAATGCAACTTGCCGGACTGGAATGACCCATTGGATTAAACTTAGACTGTGCTGGTAGATATAGAGTGTGTTCTTTGACGGTTGCAAAAAGCGTCCTGCTGTGAACCCATTTTCATAGAATCTAAACCCCCATTGAAGAGAATTTTTCTTATCTTGTTCTTATGCAAAAACAACAAATTGTTTGAAGTTGAGTAATTTTATAAGAGTTAACTCAATAATAAATGAAATGCAACAATGTTATTTTATGTAACTAATTAATATCTAACGACTTCACTTATTTCTTTGCAACTACAAAGACTAATTAGTAAATAAATATCATTATCAATGGGTAGTTGCATTGCTTAAATAAAATCATAAATTAAAACCACCATTGGTTCAAACTTAAACTAAATGAAAATACGATAATTTAAGACCGAAGAGTACAATAAATACTGGTATATTGAATCTCAAATAGTTTTTGGACGTTTTAGGTTGTTCAAAATTTACTATATTTAGAACCAAAACAAGAGACAATGCAATTTTTGGCACATGCAATGCTGGAATTCGGGGCAAATATTTGAAAACGGTCGACATCATATTGAAACAGCCCATCACCCCACTTCCACCCCTTTATCGTACGTAAATGCATCGAGCGGAATTTCGTTTTCGACACTTAATTAAATTACAAAACATTCCAATGACATTAAAATTCAGTTGTTGGAAGAGTGATCACATTATTCATACAACTACCAAGCACCTTGTTAAGGGGATGGTGGATGTGAGTGGGTATATTTTGAAATTTAATAAGTGCTGCAGGGCGAATCGAAGGGGTTGCTATGCATTAGCGATCACATGTTAGAAGGCAAGGGTAGTATGCGGTTATAATGGCAAAATGGCGTTTATTTGAATTTTCATTTCATAATCGCATAGGTACGTGTCTGCGCGAAATTCATCGGTATTCAGTTTGTACTCTGTGAATTTGAAGTAATGTTGCATATTTAAAGTGATACATATCCAAAGCATAACTTACAGATATACGCGTGCATACTGGTTGTTTGCGGGGATTGAGGAGCACACATGATGGGATCATGTATGTGGTATCGTCATGTTGTAGCTGCCACATACCAATGTTATAAGCTTTTAAGCTGCCATTTAACAAAACCACATGCTTTTGTTCACATAGTCACTTCATGGTAGAGAGGTGGTCGAATTCAATTAGTTGTTAATTGTGAATTTAATTATATTGCACACAAACCGTCACTTTTTAATTTTATTTATCATCCATCACATTTAGGTTAGGATTAGAACAAGTCAGGTGAACTTTTAGCTTTCGGATTTTATGGTTATTTAATTTGACATGAATGGCTTTTGATGGTAATTTTTTTTGATATACGTAACGGTTACCTTATATTCAGTGCACTCATGTTAATTTAAATATCTGAAATACTAATTATTTACACGTTTATATTAGCATTATACTGTGCGAATTTAGATATTTGCTCTTCAGTTATTAAATTAATTTACATTTAGGTGGAACTGTGTTATTTTGGGAGCATAAAAGTACAAATGAAAACTCACTGTAATGCAGGTAATTTGTTTAATATGTGCATATCTAATAATGAACAAAATGTTAATTTAGGTCTGATATATATTCAGAATGATTTATATCTGCCGTATTTCAAATAAGCAAGATTTCAATAATCCTATGCAAATAAATTAATTAAATCCTATAATAATTATGAACTAAATTACATACTATACAGAGGAGTTATTGTCTTATTTAATTTGATTTGGTTTCCTTGTAGTTCAAGTATAACAACGTATGCACAACGTATGCACAACGTTAAGAATGATTGTTATAATCATTTTGCTTCACAAAATAAAATATATAGTACATAGGTATACTATAATACCTTCGCGTTTATGATATTTGTTATTTAAAGTTAATTTTTTTTGTGTGTTATAGCCAAAAGAAAATATAAGTTAATACATACATATATTACAATATATACAAAATTTTCAATATTGTTAAGTTTTATCTTCCTGATTTTTAAACGTATAATGTCTTCACAAAATCAAATAAACGAACGAGTGCAGAATTAATATGTCTGCGTTGATATTTAATTTAAAAAAAAAATTCATTGTGTATTAAAAGAGAATTTGCGTGACTATATGTTATAACATCAACTGCATTAGACCGCCTCTTGGCAACATATATAGTCATATCCGGATAACTCAAATTTGCACTGTTTGTGTCGATAAATAAAGTGTTTGTTTATCCACTAACACCGAAGCTTTTATGCGATCACTGAAACAACATAGCCACCCCTTCCACCCCTTCCCACATCAAAATCACATGCTCTTCGGCCTGCCCGTCGACAGCCGTCTGCATAACTCCAATATGCATAGGACGAATAGGTGCTGAAAAAGTGACGAGGACACTGTTTTAAAGTTACACACAAACTCGCATAGGTGTAGAGCGTCAAAGTTAAACAAAAACGACAACATAATAACCGTGAATATTTGATTTGAAACTAACGATGTTGACAATATTCAGGCAATATATATTCAGGTACGTCGGACATGGCTGTTTTGCGTTTTGCCGTTTGTGCGATGTGACATGACGCGACTCAGCACACATAGCACACAGCACGCCCGATGCGTATATATGCATACATAATCAGCATAGAGCACATACGATTATGCTTTTATTTTGTTTTAACTAAAACCGTTTTTGTTTTATGCGAAAAACGACAAAAGCTTATTTGTTTTGTAGCATGTTTAATGCAACAACTACAAAATACAGTGTACACATGCGAATATTTGCATACTCAGCATCGAGTAAGTCCTTGCGTCTCTCTTTGGGTGGTTGGTGTATACATTTAGCGGGCTCGGTGAAATACTGCTTAAGGATGGGTGCCCACCTTTAGCTGGCCAATACATAAGGGTTTATGGATAAGGGAAATATTTCAATACACAATTCGTGCATATGGCCATTCTGGGGCTTAAAGGGTTGTTATCACTCTAGGTGTATGTTTGTTTTTTTTTTATGCCAGGCGGCATATATTTATAGTTACTACGCATATGAACATAGATTGCTGTTTAAAGAGAAGGTTGTTCTCATGAATACATGTACACAGTTACATACTCAAACCGGCAGGTTGTGGAAAACGGACTAGCCCTTACTCACCCGAAAACCATGCTATCTTAGTACAAATGCAAATACAATAATATGCATAAACATAATGAAATGTTTTATCCATTAAATTTGAAAGTGGATATATTTTGGGCGTTGGTGTAGAACTTTTACGCAGATAAGGGCGGCTTAATCGAGGTGGTGGTGAATAGAATGTATTTTTCTCAAAAGGACGAAAACGTTTATTACATTTCACATGCGCCACAAACTGTTGCGGTTAACATTTGCAAATGAAAAATAATTGGTTGCTGCCCAAAGTATTTCATTTGTAAAAAGCAGAGAATAGTTATTAAAACGGACATTATAAAAAAAATAAAATATGTAGAATTTGCCAAAAAATAATTGGCGGGTAAGCGAAGAAGCACATCCAACAAAGTGACCACAAAAGCTCAATCGCCAATTTTCATTCACAAAATGATACATAAACATTTGATAAAAATATGACAAACTGAGCTTTTAGATAAATCTTACCATTATAAGCGCATCCACTTTGGTCTCCAATGCTGAATGCGTATACCAATAAAAGAATCTATTCAGTTTTTGTTGCTTCCAATCTTGTAAGATAGTAATATAGCAGTGCGGCCATTCTGCTTCAGTCATTTCCTCTGCAAAGGAATGATCTATAGACTCATATGTTGAAAGATATAAATTATTCCATTGGTTAGTTGTGATCTTAAATCATATCTGCTGCTCTGTATGCTCGTATATGTATATTCGCATATATAGGCTGCATAGAATCGAGACAAAACACAAGTGCTGCGAGAAATTGTAAAGCAAAGTAGAACATTTCATTGAAGGCCATGCACGAGCGGGGCAACATACGTGCATCTGTGCAGATGAAAATCAACAAATATGTAATTCAACCATAATGACATGTTTTGGTAGTATAATCAATGTCTGTCATATATGTAGAATAGCTGTGCAAAGACACGAAACGGCAATTGCTGCTCTCTCAGCTTCAATTTTTATATGTGCATTGTGCACATTGCACATGGAATCAATACGCGGAACACCCCAATGATGTTCAATCTTCTGTACGCCCCATTCTGTGTTTAAAGACAATTATATTAAATGAATTCTGTGAAAGGGGTGGCATTAGACGAAGAATGCACGTACCGCGGGGACAATAAGCATATACTCGTAAGCTAATTTGCCAAAGATAATGGCATAAAAGTCACAGTTAATTGGTTTTGCATGGATAATGTAAATTGTGAATTTGTAAACACTGGGATTTAAATCCTTTGGTTGGGTTTTCCATTTTCTAATAGGAATTCAGCAATATAATTATTACGGGGTTAAACATTTAATGTTGGTTGTGGATTATGTTTATAATATTTATGCGACTGGTTTATTGATGTAATTGTTAAGTAATGATTTCCGTGAAAAAAAAACATCTCGATAATTATTGTTATAATTTCGATATTGTAAAATAAATGAATTTTAGTAGACATTCAAATATATACCATACATAATATGTATGTACATACATTTTTTATTTGTGTCCTGAAAGCTCAAACAATTAGCGTATATTTCTAAACAATACTTTAAAATTTTTGTTTAAAAGTTGATGCATACGTGTGCTCGCGTAAAAAGTATAAACTACTTATATAAAATCTTCACTGCATGTGTGATCAAATGTTCTACTTTTTTTATAAAGTGCTTAAATATGATTACACAATTTTTTTCTGTAAACGGATAAAATGTCTATTATATTATGCAATTATGTGAATTTATCTGTAACCTTCGAGATGGTAGGAAATATAAAACGAGCGCAACATTTTTCAAACCCTTAAGCATTTTGAAATCCTCATATGCTAAAAGTCTATACCGGACTTTATTTTATTAGATGGAAAACTTCACGAATCACGAAGACATGGATGTCAAAACAAAATGTTATGATTTCTTGTCAGTCGTATTTAATGTTTTTTATGCTTGAAAATTCTTGTTTTCAGAGTAAATATAACAGAGTAACAGCATATGCATATGCTCAAATTAAATCATCCACTCACGTGCATGAAAATCGTATATAAGCCCATATTTCCAACAGGGGTGGCGATTATTCGCGTCCACAAACGTTCATGCGGCCACAAATAAAGAACGTCCCTTTTGTAATGCCACCCATTTGAAGTTAGCGATTTAAGATGGTTCATAAACAAAAGTCCCATAAACGTGTCAGCCGAACGGGGATTGGTTTCATATTCAGGCCGGGGTGGTTCTTCATAAAAAATATTTGCATTTTGAACAGAAACCCCAGCATATAAACACGAAACAAATGTAAAATGCAATAACACATACACGCGCGCTTATAAATAAAGCTTATGTCACACATAAAATTTCTTTATGCGAAATCGTTACTGACAGTTGCTAAGTATTTATATATTTCTCCATATTGCAATTGCCATGAAATGCGACAATTTAGGGGCCTATTCAAAACTCACCTTGATCATAAAATGTAGCTGGCATAAGAATTATCGCCCAATGCGACCACACAATTGTGAAGGGTGTTTTGGGATGTGGTCACCCGCGAATATTAAATTTATGTAATGTTTTAATTCCCCTGATGTCAGCGAAGACTCTGTTATATGTTTTTTTTTTTGGCTTGGATTTAAGCGATTGACAACAAATCATGTTGGTTTATTGGTCGTAAATGAATTCATATGATATGGGGTTTGTCGTCATGTGTCATGTGTGTATTTGTTTATATATTTTGACGAAATGAAGTCATTTGAACCAATCGCCATTATAGAGGATTATAAAAGGCGTGTTAGGGGTTTAATGTGAGGCGAGGCGGTCATTTTAACGATTCTCGTTTAAAAATACATTTAAAATGTTCGTTAGTGAACAAAACGTTCAGGATATTCAAGTTAGATTCTCAAATAATTAAAATGAAAACATATTTTATTGACCATAAAGCACGTTAACTGTTGTTTCTAGTCGTGATGTTTTCCACTCAATGAATTTAAAATCGTTGATTTTGAAGGTGGGTCAACCAGGTCTTCGATTCCCAGCAGCGCTGTAGTAATGTCGGAAAGCGTAGCGAATAACATTTTTACAAGCGCCAATCATCCGCCCAATACCATAAGTGAAATGGGAATGTAATTGAAATTTTATCGATGAGAAGAGAGAACCAGAATGAGGGGAAAATCTATACTCGAGATTTGACCTAATAAATTTAATAACTCGAAGCGCTGGCGAAGAACTGCGCTAAAAGCGGCGCGGCGCGGCGTGAGAAGCCAAGGCGGGTGTATGGGTTTAAGACAGGGTAACCGCCATTCAATCCAATCCAATTCCAATCTGTCTCCAAGCGGGTAATGTGGTTAGGGGGAAAAATCAATAATCATCATGAAATATACACACACTAATGATGGAGTACGTCACCAGTGGGTTCAAGTGTCGATGGAATTCATGTAGCGTGCCTCGCATTGCATTGCTTCTTTGCGAATTCACGGCGTGCACACACCTTTTCCATATACTTAATCATATCTGCGGCTGGATGGAGTCACTTGCGAATTCATTGTGATTGCATTTTTAACTAGTAATACGCCTTTTCATTGTATCCATTCGTACCCTGACTAGCATATTATTCCATGATATATTATACTTGTAAGTAGAAGAATTTTCTTTCGTCTTTACTCTAGCAGTCTTCTGTAGTGCTTCAGTGCGACAGTGTGGCATACTTATAGTTATATAATGTCTGCTCGATTCTTCACCTTTTCTTGATTTATTACTCTTCCGGTTTTTGCTGTTTATACAAGAGTGCTACGATGATTGAAATGATAATGATGATGCCAAGTCACTTTGGCGATGAGATTGTACAATTGTTCGTCAGATTGTCTAATGATACTGATTTTATTCAACTTATTATTATAAGTTGTGAGATCTTTGTGGCACATAATCGCTTCAAAGGTGTACCCAAATCGGCACAATCATTCTTTAATATTGGCCGCGTGACAACCGCAACGAGAGACCCATGCGCCATCTCAACACTCGACATAACACGCCTGGACTTACCAAACTGGAAGCATTTTTTGAATGGAATCTTAAAGAGACATGATTAAAATTGCTTCGCCTTAAATGCCGTTTTATTGGCTATTTTATATCATATATGCTGTGTGCAATTTTTGTCGTTTTTTTTAATTTTGTTCATCTGATGCCGCTCGTGTTTTTAAAAGACCGCAAATGTGCGCCCCAAATCCAACACATATAATGGGCAGGAAGACGACGGGTAAAATAACCGAATCGCAAAAGACAATTTTGTAAGCTCTGAATGCTGCAGAGAAATGCTCACAATCGTCGTGTTTGTGTGTGCAATATATATATATATATATATATTGTGAAAGAACTGTGTACAAATGGAGACACATATGCGGTGGAAATGCAACAAGGAACTTTAGAAATTCGACAAACTGCAAAGAAGGGAATAAATGCTTAAAGTGGTGCCGACATTTTGAGATGCCATTAAGTAATTGTCACCGAAGAAGCTCACTGCAGATGGAGGAAATAGCCGGACTCGCTGCTGAGGAATACAGCCAATATACTTAGTTGAGTGGATTTTTTTGAAATGTGTATATGGTCGTTGTGTATGCTGCTGCTGATGCTGTGGAGACTCTAGAGAATGGTATTTTCAATTGGTTGTGAGACATGGACGGAAGTGCCGTGTACGAGTATAAAAGAAAATTTGATGGAAAAACAATAAATAACTTCGTGGAGAAAAAAAAATTCTACTGCGCGAGACCTCGACAAATGCCAATCTAAATGAACTTGGACAGTTTTGGACATTCTTCTCAAGTTGCTGGATCACCATTATTAGTATACTTATTAAATTGCTACTTCAAATGAAGTCAACTGCTTTTACTATATTTTAAGCATGACTTGGGGCCTTAAATATTATAAAAAAATTTAATATTTTAATGATTATTTTAATTCCAACAAAAAAATTATGTATTTCGGAGAAGAAAATTAATTTGGATAGGGAAAATCTGAAGCTGCTTTTTATTATTTTACTAAGTCAGCGTTTCAAAAACATGCACTTTAAGTATTTTCGTTTTTGGAATATTGTAAAAACTTTTCAGAAGAAGACTCAAGAGAGTCAAAGTACGCATCAAAGTGAGAAGCTTCCGATATATTCCTCCAAAATACTACACACAGCTCATTCTATTCAGAGTTATGGCCTTCCGTTCGGGCAATTGTATGTAACTCAGGATTCAGGACGCTGTAATTTGTGTCATCTTCCTCTTTATTTATACTCAAAGTTGGGAATTTCTCGTCTTGTTACTGGAAAGAATTATTTCAATTCTGCTTCGTGTCGCCACTCGCTTTGGCCACCTAATTTACTGCGTTTGTTTCATTTGTTTTCGGCAACCATGCCAAAAGGAGGCAATTAATTGAAAATAATGCAATGTACTACCAGTATAAACAGGTATTTAAGGTCATATTTATAGGGCACAGCACAGCGAATAGGGCGTACCTGGCAGCGTAAGACGCATCAGCGGAACCAAGCCACGCAGGATGCGTATCCCTGGCATAATAAACATTTTGCAGGCCGGTACATATTCTTGATTGGATGAACTTTTGGATAATTTGGTGACCCTTTTTTGTCCCAAGGTAAAATGGAAAAGCCACGTTCGAGGGAAAATATTTGCGGTCAATGTAATCTCGAGTCGGCTTCTTCATGTCGCTGGCGTTTATTTTGTACATTATATTGAGGCTATACATCTCTGCGACAATGGTGTGTCTCCACTTCCTTTTCTCTATTTACTCGATTTTTTTTCCTCCTGTTATGCTCTTCGGATGTTCCAAAATCAGAGCAACCCGATTACCCGTTTTGCCACTCGACAACTCTTCGCATCCCATATAATGCCTGTCTTGTGTTGGCTGAACGTGATTCAAAATTGGGTGCAAGAATTTGAGCATATATCACTGCCTGGGACAGGTGGAATTACCGCAACATAATCTTCTTCAGCGCTTTTTGCCGATTCTATTTCACATCCTGCGGGCGCATTTTTCATTCGTTGTAGGTACATATGTAGGTAGAGAAGGAATACAGTCACATAGAGTGTTCGACTCAGTTCTTCCCACACCGCCATTTGGCACCCCACACCGGCAATCCGTACCGATTTTCCATCGCATCCGTGTGCCGGCGCGGCGTTGTGTCTTTTGTTGGATACTTCGCTCCGATCTGTAGATAGGGCGTGAGAATGACAATTTTCCTCTCATACCACACTTGAGGATGTTCACCGTATAGCCAAAACGAAAAATGTCTAGGAAATATATGGTCGAGGGTGTCTTGGATCACTGTTTGCACAAGTCTATATACATATATATTTGCTACTATGTACACTATATGTATACTTGTATAGTTTAAATGCTAGCGATAAGTTGTGGAAGTGGGAACCTTATTATCGAATTGAAATAGATAAAGCTCCAGAAACATGTCGCAAAAGGAGATGATAATTTAAAATAAATGAAGAATGAATGCTGAAAAAGAAACAGCAATTGGTTTAAATTGATAATGGGGCGGCCAATATCACTGCCTGGATTGAGGGTAATGCGAAAATTACATAAATGTCTATGATCTGAGAGGCTGGGACCGCTTCTCGTTTCACGCTGACAAGAGATGCGCGTTCATCTGTAATGAATCTTTATGCGGCATATTTCATGTGTTTGCTAAGTACTGTATGCGACTGTTGTTTCTCTTTGGGTCACCCACGATGCCATCTCTAACGAAGCGTTTCAAGTGACGTGGCACAGTTTATTATGACCGTATACGTTACCCATTGGTAGATGTGAAAGTGATAAGACATCAAAAAGCTAGGCACCGTATACAGTTGAAGTGCAGCAAACGCGGAGGATGAAGATGGGGCAAGGAGCGCGCGTGCATGGTTATAAGGAAATATGGCACAAAGCAAAATCTCAATGTAGACCATAATTAGTTGTTTTATCAATCGAAAGAATCTGTTTCGGTGCGCTCTGCCCTGCCCTGCCCTGCCAACGCCATGACGCGCTGTGCTGCTGTTCGTTCCCTTTTCGATACCGGGCACCGCACCGGCGCGGTTTTGTTTATTATTTTCTGGTTCGTTAGAGTGTGAACATATCACTTCATCTTGACTCTTAACTCCGTATTCATCTGTAGACTTGTGCGGCTAAGCTATTACGTGTGACGTCCAGAAAACCCATAACACAAAAGAATGATCTGAAAAGAATTCGTGCACACACACACAGTGCAAGTGAAAAGTGAACTTCCAACCAGGTAGGTCGTCTGGATTGGATGAAATGCTGAATTCCCAAACAGTAAAAGCTGTCTTTTATTGAATTTAATGTCCGGATGTGTATTTTCTGTTGTTAGTTCCGCCTAGAAGTACAATACTGTCTATGGATGTCCATTTGCATTGAACTGGTGCGTTTCGTATCATCATAATCATCATTATTGTCGCCTTGCTGTGCATATACAAGTATACTCATATTAACGTATTGAGCTATTGCAGTAATTAAGGACGGTTCACCAACTATCATGCATATTCAATGGTGATTTGTTTCATTATGGGAAGCAACGATCCAGTGGTTAGACACATGTATTACATGACGACCGATTATAAAGTCGAAAGCATGATGACTAGCTGCCTGGAATATGTGGAATGTTGCTAAAAAGGCTTAAATTTACTAGATAATATGCGCAAGACAGCTCAACCGTGTCTTTAATAAATTAGGAAAATTTCTACCCATACAGCACACAGCTTAAACTAACTCCGGCCGACACATGAGCGGCAATTCTGCATCCCTTCCAGCTTTTTCCTAGTGCTGGGCTGTCGAGGTATTTTTTTATTCCTCTGCACGCGCTTGTGCGGTGCTCTCTTCTCAAGAGTTATAGATGATGGTGATTTGCAATGCTCTACAACACCAGTAAAACTTAATGGGATGAATATTTTTGTTACGATGGAGAAAAGCTTTGAAGGCCAATTTATTTTACGAGATTTCGTTTTCACCGAAGTGTATTCTGTGTGAGAGTGTACCCTTCTACTTTATGCACAACTTTCGGCTATATGCTGGCAGGTTAATTACCTATGAGGGTGGCTGTATGCCAGAAGGCTAAATACCCTGCTTGTGTCGGATTACAGCCCGCCCGACAATGCGGTATATTTAGCAGGTGTGCGTATGTGTGTTCAGCGTCAACACAACGTACCGTATACCGTATACGTGAAAGTCTACGAAATCCGCCGGCGCTTTTTTCCATCCGTCCTATATTCATGGTTAGTGCGGAAATTTCATTCAAACAACCCACTTTATGTTTAGATCATATTTAATAGACATTGTGGTGTCAAAAGTTCATATTATGTTGAGAGGCTGGTTCAGTTTTGTGCCAGTAATTACAGTGAAGCCGCATTTTGTGCGAGAATATACGTCGTCACAAACCATGCAGACAATGTTACAGCCTAATGAAATTTTTGGAAGGGTTAATTTTCCATTTCACTTTTGGAATTTATTGTTTCGCTTTTTATAAGTCATTTTTCTTAATTTAGCTTTTAAACAAGGCAAACAAATTGTGACGTGGTGTAGAGCGACGCGGAGTGGTATAAGGGTGTGAATGCAATTTATTTTCGACGACGACGTGTATGCTGTCGGCTAATTGTAATGGCGAATAATGAACAACTTTATCAGTCAGTTTATTAAGAAATTTCAAAGGCATCGTTTTGCTTCATAATATTATCTTCATATTGCAGATATTTTAATAATAACCAGTTAAGTTATTGTTTGGATATTATGGTATATTTGTTGGATATGTTTTTGGCAATAAAAGCACGCTAAGATATAATAAATTTAGGCACTTAAAAACCATAAAACAAACAACACGGTCCAAATTAAGAAGAAACTGATTTATATTGTAGCGTACTCTGTTTTCCAGTTTGATTGGATATTTTTAATTTTTTTCAATATCCTCTTTACAATGAATACCACTTTGATAAATCCCTTAGAAGCATCTAACACTATGTCTATGTGTGACTTGAAAGCTTTCTATTTAGCCAACTTTTCAGTCTGCATGTGCTCACCAAAACTTTTAACTCTGCACGCCAAACTATAAGTACAATGTACTGTCCGAAATTCCTAAAGTTTCAAGTTTAAACACAGATTTACTCACGCACACTACTTATCACCATTTCGAGAACAACAATCGTACATAGATAAATGAGGGGATGAAATTGATTTAAATCGATTCCTCGAAACTTTCCTTTTCTGTAAAAACTTCATCTATATGAAATCATTCTGGTCGCCATAGACGTCACATGCGAGAATAATTTTAAAGTTTGTAGTTATATACGTATCAACCAGATTGGACTTAAAAAAAACATATGGGGTAGTATATGCACTCTTGTTACCCGAGTTTTTTGACAAAAAAAAAAACGAATGATGAGGAAACATGTTTTGACATTTCCTAAACCACAAAACGTCAATGCGACCAAAAACGTATGTTCGTACGTATGTACGAGTATGTACGTTCATTTTGGCCATAGCTCCTATACGGCTTGACCAAACAT
>JANSTS010003332.1:27859-40238 GCA_026546915.1 Sylvicola fuscatus
AGAATTTTAAATAATTTATTATACAGAATAGGTAGGAATATATCGCTTTCACTTTATGTTATGTCTATTTAGCATAGAAATGCGATGTGTTGTCTCGCCTTTGCCTGCTTATGCGTTGGCCGTGTTTTTCACCATTATTTTCGCGATTTGTGCGTTTGAGTCGCACACCCTCTCTTGAAGTAAAATTTATGACTACGCCAAAGCCACAATTTGACCGTAAACATGTATTAATTGAATATGTTTATCAGTTGGATGACATGCTTTTAATATATATATATTTTATCATTGAAATAATGGACATGTTTGTTGCAAACTTAAGCTGTAAGCGTGCAAACTTGATGTTATAAATAAATTTAGCAGCGCGGCAACAACAACTATCCATGGAGGAGGAAAAAAAGCTTTATGCATGAGCATGTGAGAGATGGAATAACAACGTGTGGAGAAAATATATTATATAAACTTTTGAGACTGGCGGTGAGTAAATGGGTATGTAACTATGCATATGGAAAGAATTATAATAAATCAGATAAATGTTGTTGTTTTTTTAACTGAAAGAAAGAAATGACTTTAAGATGTGTATGCGAACCTGTATAGTGTTGCAATATGAATTCAATTTATCAAGTTAAACTTAACATAAAAATAATTGAGCAAGCGCAATGAAGCAGACAAGTATTCATAAAGAGGGTTAACTGTGTGATTCAGTCACTCAAAGTGTGGATGAGTTTAATCATCTTTAGGCAAATGTGTGGATTTTTACTTCATGTCATAAACGACCGTAGAATAAATGCGGCACTTGATATCATGTAATCTAGAAGCACTGTGGGGTGGCGATTTAAAGAATGATCCTAGCTGTCTGCGCTACTGTGCGGCATTCTGTTAAGCTTTCGATGGTATTCTTATCGTTGTTCCATAGCAATGTTCTTACTGTAGTAATGACCAGTTAGTTTGAGCATGCACTTTAACATACAAATCCGAGAATATTCTACTCTTGAAGGTTTACATACCCGTTGCACATTATGATAGTTAGAAAATCTCTCACGAAGATAATCCCAATCTCATTTATGACATCCCAATTAAAGGGATGCAAAAAATGGCAACTGACATAAATGGGAGGGGGAATAAATGGGGGGATAGCTCAGAATTACCAAAAATCTCCAGACGCACCACCACACACCCAACAAATGTAGTCGTCCAGCTATGCTGCAGCTGATGGCACTGAGAAGACCATGCCGCATTTATCTCCGTTTTTATTTCATTTGTTTCCGAAGAAGCAAATAGAGTCATTATTTTGATTAGACTTACAACTTACAATTACCCTAATTGGTGGCCTTTAAAATTTCCCTCGTTTTGTGGCATTCGTCTCTATACATTTAGCAGGAAGCCGAATAAGACAAACGCAGCGCGAGTTATCCGCTAGCACATACACGCATTCTTCGCGCCAGTGTCTACAGGAAGATTTGTGTTGGCCCTTTTTATTGTTTTCCCCTCTTTCGCTCTATCTTTAGTTTTTGAATAGCCCATCGTCGGTTATGCTTTCACAGACCCTTAATTATAATAAATTTAATTTTCCTTAGAGCCATAAGATACATAAAAAAAATGATAAGTCTTTTTGTTTTTTCGTAAAGATTTTAATTGGATGTAATTCAATGGAAATGTGTGCCGGATGATTTTGGCGGCCATGGTTCTGTTGTTAACAATATAAGAATCGAAAAGCTGCAAGGAAGAGCCCAAATTAGGGTACTTCTGTTGAATTTTCAATGTGTGTAAATGTTCAATCTGTAGCGTCAGCAAGTTTGAAAAACGTGACGCTTAGTGCTAAATTGCCCGCTTTTACTTAAGATAATTGCACTTTATGATTTGGATTCAGACCAGCGTACACCATCGCATGGCTGGAGAGTGCTGCGTTTTATGTATATATTTATATGTTGTATTTGTGACTACTTCAATCGTGTTGTACAATGTAAAAATGCCGTGGATCTTCCCCCATATACTCGTCGACAACTCAATATCATTGAGATTTTCGTCTCATGGTGCACCATCATTTTGTCTCTGGCTGTTGTACACTTTCGCGCTTTCACAAGAAGTGGATTGAAAAAAACGAGAGGACTATTAAAATAGGTCCATTAGATATGATGCTATGTCGTTACACATTCCCCACCCCACCTTTTGTCAGATTGCGCCCGGAAAAAGAAAAGTCATTTTAAATTATGCAAAAAGTGATAATTGCGGTCTCTTAAACACTTTGTCTTCCTCTTTCAGATGGAAATGTCTTCTATTGCAGGAATTCATCTAGCCTTTTAGACACTCATACATTCATACCGAATCATTTCCCTGAGTTTTTATTGTATTACAATTCTAGCACGTCCAAATTTGCCACACAATGAAATTTAAACAATTAATTTCTCTGTTTTTTTCCTTACAAGGACCTACGTACTACATATGTATGAAGAATGCTTAAAAATATATGGGTTTAAACGTAAAATATTCGGGCATCAGGCACAAAAAGGGTATACCGATTAAAGTACATAACGTCTTGAAGTGTATGTTGAAGAACACTTTAAAGTTGTTAAATTTATATCACTTGCAGAATAGTAGCACAGTTAACGTAAATACGATAAAACTTGTGCTATAAATTACTGCGTTAACTATTCAAAAATAAAAGTCCAGTGAAAAAAGTGTCTTATTCGTTTTAGACAAAAATAAATTCTCCTATAAATTGTAATTTAAAATCCTGAATTAAAATGAAATTAAATGGAAAATAAATAACAATTAACATTTAAAATTTAATGTAATTTACATACCAAATCCTCTAACGTTCATGAAAATTAATTCATTAAATTTCTGATTGGAAATAACTCTCAGACCGTCTTGCATGTGCCCCAATGGATGTTCCTAATGTTAACAGGTCCATCTGAACAAACAATATCTTAACTCCCTATCGACCTCTCATACATCACCAATACACAAAACCATTGTTTTGTCGCCCATCCAACTTGGTGATGCATCACATTTATTGCTTTATACAATGTGCATCGTCGAAAACAAGATGTTACGACAATGTGTCGCATCCAACATACGCACACTCGACAAGATGGTCCAAATTGGTAATAAAAAGCAATTTGATTTGTCTCCAGGAGCTTCTCTATTTGGACATTCTCAGTAATTAAAATGTCCTTTCGGCTGCAAACAATGTCAGTGCATCCCATAAATGCAAAGCTGTCCTGCCACGAGCACTCACATCGACATGCAAACAGTCGACAAACATAATCATTAAAATGCACAAATTAAATTTAATGTAACTGCTTTACAGAAGCTCCATTTTTGTCCCGAACGTTCGGAATTGTCAGATTGAATGCCATAGCATATTGTCTGCACCCATAATTCGCTGTGACAGCATTCCACATACACATTCTTGAGCATGCATATGCTTGATGCCTGGCCTCTTCTTATAGGTAACATTAGGTATAGTTAATTCCGATGCTAAATATATGTGAAAATCATCAATAAAGTAATTACACTGTCTCCTTGTCGTACAAAATAACAATAAAGTCATATTGTTCAGCATTCAGTCACGTTTTTATGTAAATTTCTGCAAAAGTTAAGACGGCACTTTCTTGGACGCGGGAAGAATTAAGGCTTTAGTCTGAGATGAAATACTTGTGCAGTTTGTAAAGATCAGGTCTTGTTTTGTAAATATCAGTATTGTATTATGTCTGATTTTTTTTGTTTTTTTTTTTGTAAAAAAAGCTCTCATATTTTTATTCAGGAATGTTGAAGCAATTAGTTTTTGCTTAATAACATATAAATAAATTATAATTGGCTTTATATTTCAATGTTATCACAAATTTTTCTGAGCACTCGTATACTTATTAAGATTATTGTTTGTATTTAATTAATTTTTGTTTATGAACAATGCAGCGTTTTCTTGAACACAAGTTGGTTTCTATATAACTAGTTCAAAGCAGATTCGATGTGAGTCCTTTCTAATTATATTAGTGTTGAACAACGGAACTTAATCCGATCTGTATGTGAATGGGAGATGCTTGATGATTGTCTTAACTCCTACCTCAATTATTTATACATATATAGGTATTACCTGTGCAGTGAAATATACTTACATTAGACGAATTCCGTAAAGTGGTTGCAAAATACCTTAGCTTTATTTAATTAGGATTTTGGAATAGCAACTGGTATCTTAAGGGTGCTTTTCTTCTGTCTATATCTGTAGTCTTCACCGCAATTCAATTTCCGACATAATTTGATGTTAATTTCAACACCCTTCAAAGTTTTTATATTTTACAAAGAAATAAGGGATTTCGGTGTGGTTACTCGAGAATGGACCAGAAATATGTAAATAAAATTTATTTCAATTTTTTTTTGCGACGCAACTTTTGATGATGATCAGCCTGCAGCCAGATGTAGATAAATTAAAATATAATAAATCAAACACATTTTATTCGTTTAATTGATTCCAGGAAATTTTCTTGTAATTTTACGGTTTATTATTATTATTTCATTAATTACTTAAATCATAATATCACAGATTCTTGTTCTACAAAAAAATCAGTCAAAAATTCTCTACATTAAAATACATACTCGTACAATAATTTGCTTGGTTTTATGATACAATACAATAAAAGTTATTAAGAGATTTTGTTTTCTTTTTTAATTTTACTTTAAAGGTAATTTGCGAAAGGAATTAAGGTTATTATTTTATAATTTACAAGTATGTTTATGTCACTCATTTTTATATGTAATATGTGTTTTTGTAGTTAATTGTTTGCCTTAAATTTAAATTCTATATTTGTAATATTATTTATATTTAGATATTAATTCATTTTTCTTAAGAAAATGCCTAAATGATTGCACTCACATTGGGCCGTTAAAACACAAACACGATTTTTCGATTCTAAATTGAAGGAATGTCAACCGAATAAATACAATGAAAAATAAATAAAAACCGAAAAAATGCGCGCAGTATTTCGAAAAGAGCTCTTTTGTTTATAGAAACGGAAAATTTCAACTTAGTAGTGATATGACAGTGGTCTAGTGTTTGGACAGTTCGTGTGGACGGCTGTGGTCCGAATTCGCTTCTTTCTTCTAGGAGTAGCTCGTCGCTCAGTAGGAATATACGCGCGCTGGTCCATATTGTACTAGTAGTACAATATGTTCATCGAATGCTACCCAACCCCAGTAATCTCCTCGTACACAACTTCGCTTAACTTTGATGGGCTGCTGGCCTCGTCCGTATTCGTGTAGTAGTTCTCAATAGAAGACGACGTGGGGAACACAATCGGCTCTGAATGCGGCGGCGAGTTTACATTCTTCAGCCATATCCATACTTGCGGATTGCTTTGTGGCGCGCGAAAACTGGCGGCCAAGTTTTTCGAGGCCGCCACTTGTGCGGGACTGGGAGTACGCTGGCGATTCGATGAGCACCACCACTTGATGGAGTGACCATGCGATCTGTGTGAACGAGAATTGAATGGTGGAATTTTTGTTGAGTACACTCCAGCAATTTAATAGACCTTTTGTGTTAATGAAATTCCGATTCATAATGAATTGGGTTCAACAAATTGGATTCCGCGAATGTTTTATTTAATTTTTTTAATTTTCAACAATATGATTGCATTAATTATTTTTGTTAAATGCGGATTTCGTCTGCATATTTAATTTTTTTTTAAATAATTAGGTAAAGAAATGGCATATTTAATTAATGTACACGGGAGAATATTTATAATTTATAAGTTACCTTCTGCATTTCACCAAAATAACCATGACAATCGCACCAATGACGGCTGACGCAATTGAAACCACCGTCAGTGTGAAAGCCCATCCCAACTCCTCTGCCACTTCTGCTATAGAATGCATATTGAAAACTCCTTTAATTTTTTCTAATTAATTAAATTGCAGAAAATGCAGTGATATGTAAAACAAACAAAAAAATTGCATATTTCTACTAACCAATTGAGCTTTCTAGCGGCGTTAAACTTTTATCTTTGAATGCCCACGCACACAGGTCACATGTAGTCACGCCGTCCGTCAGCACCGAAGTGTCGTTAAGAAACGGTGGCCGTGGCGGCGGCGGCACAAACCGTCCATTCCACAGACCGATGTCACTGTCATCGAACGGCAGCGGTGAACCGAAAGTGTCGTCATCGTCGTCTGTGGGATAGCCTGGTCGCCAAACTGTATTGCCCAAATCATTTGTTGTCGGTGGCAGACGCAAGTCTAAGCTGACAATGTCTGTCACCATTGTTTGTGCGCTATTTAGCCACCCTACTCGTGCGAAATACCCTTAGGCGGCGAGTGGTGCACTTTTCGTCTGCGTCTGTCCTTATGTCGTTCAAAGATTCCTGATTGCAAATTAGGTGGTTCACAATTATAATCTGCAAGCACAATAAACAGACACACATTAGAAATCAAATGTACTTATATAAACTATATGTTGGAGTCGTTGCTTAAGATTTTAGTGTGTAAAAATACATGTTATTCTTGTAAGATTTGTTGCGATGCGTCACGTCGCGTCGCTTCATGTCAGTAAGATCGGGTGGAGATGGCTGTTTATATTTTACAAAGTGACATGTTGGAGAGTAAATGTGGCGAAAATATATTATTATGCAATGAAATCAGACACATACTTGAGCACGCGTGTGAAACGAGCTTCAAGTACAAGAGAACCTCCCTTTTATTCAAAGCGCTTTGTGTTCGTCGTGTGAGGAGATATTTCTCATTTTATTGTGTATTTTTGCTAAGTTAGCTTATTCTGACACTGAGCATTCTTTACGTTTTGCTTTTATCCCGAAGCTTTGCTGTTTTGAGTGTATGAACACTGAAATAACAGAACAAATGAAAAATGAATTCTATAGATACACATATTGCGTGTGGTTCTTCACTTGAAGCTACTCGTCTCTTTAATGTGCACACTTTAGGGGTTGAAAGCAATACGCCATACTCGTATAAGTACCAATGTGTGAGTGATCAAGACTGATGGCAGTCGATTTTTGCAATATTCATCTCAAAGTTGCTTAGGCAGTTAATTTATTGATATGACGAGAATAAATATGCAAGCCACGTGTGAACCTATATATACACGTACTCACATGACAAATATCCTAAAAATAACACGAAAATTTAATGAATTTCTTAGACAGTCGCCTCGTCTCCATCAATTAAAACTGTACATTGAAGAGGAGGAGTCGTAAAACAGGATCAAAGCAAATCAACAAACGAATAGAGAATATCACACCATTTAATCATGCAGACAAAGCTGTATTGCCGCTTGAGTTGAAAGTTCCATCTTCCTAAAAGCATAAGAACCAAAGTCTTATTGTATAGATATGGCGAGGTCCGCTCATTCCGCGCGTGTTTCGCACCCGCTTTGATTCTGCAATGTTACTAAATTGATTGTGATCGATTTCGTGATGGTAGTTGGAGGTCTAGACTAGAACTTTGTAGCGCAAGATGGAAATGCAAGTAATTTGAGATAGAAGCGTTGAAATTTTTGCCGTACATTCGATATATTTAGTCCTAAAAGGCCCATTGGGAGCCTCTAGTGTAGAATAAGTGGTTGTTATTTCCACCTCGCTCTCTCAATTTGATCAGAGAATCTAGCAAAGTTTATAAATATTGAGAATGAATGAAGAAATAACAACTTTTCTGTCTCAAACCGTCTTGTCGACTCTTGTGATCATGAACTCAGATGATCGTGTAATTTTTTCCATATCGCCTATCAGTGACTGTGGTTATTTGTGCACAGTATTGTGAAGATGTGGAAACGAGCAGCTTATAAACCAATTTAGAAATTTTAATGATTGCAAATACATAAAATTGAATTATGCAAATGGGCCTACTTTCTGCGACACAATCTGTCGGTCGGGTACGGCAGGAAGGCATTCAGATAGGAAATTATAATAATAGACGGGGAAATGATAATATAATGCATACATACTTAGAAAGCAAACGTAATAACAGGGCGAATGAACGACAGAATAATAATGGTAAATTAATTTTATGCCAATTTAAATATAGAATTTTATATTTTGCGTATCTATTTTTAGCCGAGGGTGGCGGTATGTTCGCGATTTGATAACTCTGCTATGATATTAAGTACGTACATATAATAAAATCATTTTAAATGAATTTTTTGTTCCGTATCGCTTTCATGAAATTCTCAAACGAAGAATCATTGGATGAAAAATACTTTTACATTTCTTAGCCAGATACATGTTTTAGTGAATCAAATATATTATATTCTTCTTTAATAGGATTTGAACGGAACTTATGTATGAGTATTGGATTTGTTTGATATCAGACGTCTGGTGTCTGATAATTGATTTTGACATTAAATGTCGACTGTCGTCTTAGATGGGGATAAAGAAAACAAATTAATTCTCTGTTATGCTGTAACCTTACTTATACGATCATGATTCTATTCTGTAATAATAGTGAATTAAAAGCTAACACCCCTTGACATGTGAGTTGCCCTTTTTCACATCTTGACAGAATGACATCCCTTTTACACTGATTATTTTTATTGCGTCATTTCTATTTTACTGTTGTAGAAGTGATGGCTTGCGCTTTTGTGTAGTATTACATCTTTGCGACGTGAGATTTGTGTAGACAACAGCAGAATCGATTTTCTAAGTTTTATATGGTATTTTCGAATAAGGCTATTGTGTGTCAGCTACTTGATTGAACTACCTAAAATGGAATTGCAGTCAATAACAGTTTTTTTTTGTGTAGGAATTTAAATTAATAGTAACTGTACAATGTTTCTTCGCCAAATAAAACTCATGGATAATGAAATTCGCGTGGCATTCTTTTCATAAACTCAATTAAAAATGCCAGCGATTAAGGAAACATAAGAAGCTTCGAGTGTATGTACACCTATAAGTATTAGACCCACAGATAAGAGATGGACTGGGAATGCAAAGAAGGGCAGCTCCAGCTATCTTAAAAAACGTTCAATTAAAATAATAAATCTCTCACGCAGTTCTCCTTGCGTCGCGTCGCGTCGCGGCCGTATTCTTGCAATGTCTGCGGCCGCCTCACGCGCCCGTTTCAATTGCCCCGCGTCACCGTGAGTAAGAAAAAAAGCTGTTGTGCACATCCTCCATGCGTCTTATCAGCCAGCGCCAGTGAATTAATATTAACCCTTTTAGATTATTGATATCTTTTTGTCTGTCTCAGTTTTGCCTGCGTTTTGTGTAGCGCAAACATAAATTAATTATTGGCATGCAAATGGTAAATTGTGCCAGTGTTTATTTTATCAGTTATTTATGCTATGCGGCTGCCTTGCCAGTATGGAGACCAGCGAACAAAATAAAAATAAATAAAAAACCACCCGCCCCTTGTGCATTCACATGTGTGCCTTAACGAGCACAAGACGCATTCAAAGCGCACACACAAAGTGCGACTGTGTAAGATGTGTGCTCAATAATATCTTATTTCTTCTGAATGTACACCATTATCTTATGGCTTCGAATTTCATGTGTGGAGTTTCCTTGAATGAGGATATATCTTGTTAGTTGTACATACAAAGCACACATAGAGTTTTAATGCTCATAGGCAAAGCTGCAGAAAGGTAGGCGCTCGCACACGTGAAAAAAAACCTTGTCTATATAATATAGCAACAACAATGAAGTTGAAGCTTCTTAGATGCTTTTAAGGAGGCAAATCTTTTAACAATCCTCCCCCGCTACACTCCAACATGTGAATGCGTATATACATAAAAAAGCAGGCAAGATAACAGAATAACAGGAGATGGAAATTTAATATTCCAATTTCCAGTGTCGAGGCGAAATCAATAGAGCGGATATTTTGTATGAGCATAAATAAAAGGCAAGAGGCAACAGAAAAGGCTCCCTCCTCCTGGTACGCTTCGAATCGCGCTCGCCTCACATGCCAAATCACATTCGGATGCTGTGCTGGAGTGCTCTGTATACTGTGTATAGTCATGAAAATTGGATGAAGCCTCCTTCTGCATTATTTTCGGCATGCCTTTCGCCGTCTTGTTGTGTGTATGCTGTGTGTTGTGTGTTATCATCGCACCTTTCCAGCGTCAACAACGCACGCTGACATCCCTCTCATTGCTGTATAATATGTGCTCGTTTATACACACATAGAATATGCACGAGCCAACCATATCCGAACATACCACGCGAGCTAGTCTGCATGACGATGGGTACGCCAAGACTTACGAGTGGGTGAATAGCACCCTTTACGCATAATGCTATTTTCTATCATAATAATTTATCAACAAGGATAATGGATGAGTTGTTTGGTCCGATATTTTACTGAAATCATGTTAGCGTTCGCTTAGGTTTTTGAAACATTAAGTGAAGGGAATCTGCCGATTTTTCAAAGAGTTTTGCATTTGAAAATACCCACTATTATACATAAAGTTATGTATATTTTTGAAATGTCCTTAACTAGCTATAATCATATACAAATTATATTGAAGGGCAGTATTGGCAATGCAAAAACATTTCGCATATCCCGGAAGAAATGGTTTGGTAGCGTAAAACCGCGCACTCCACATGTGAATTGTTTTCCATACAAATTCGATTTTGCGGGCATACAAATACCACGTTGCCACTCCGAATCGTATGGATATGTGAAGCAATTATTTTAAATTGACCATCAACGAAACACACATGTAGGTACACCATCCATCGAAATGCGCCCCTCTTTATCCTCAGCACCATTACCATATAGGATACGAGATCTCCATATCTCACAACATACCATTTCGTTTTTATTGTTATTATTATTATAACTCTCTTGCAAACATTCCTTCTACTCGTCGTGCTGGTCTCGCTTCTGTTAAAGCTTTGTGATGTCCGCTTATGTATTCAACATTTCTGATGGTGATTCTTGTCCATATATAAACAATTGCCACTACTGCAACGATATCCGGGCCGTCCGCCTCCCTCTCGACCAAACTCGAGTGTCAGCGGATCTTAAGGCGAACCGCAATCGCCAAATGGCTTCTATTGACCGTTTTTACATGCAAACAATTTTATTATAATATTGCAATCCGCTATATATGTTAGCACACATTACGCCTATATGGACGTCGTCCGTCGCATAATGCGACTTACCATATATCCAACATTATGTGTTCAGATTCGTTACATTGGTAAATATGTTTGCTGCAAATCGTTGGTATAAATGTTTTGCGCAAAAACACATAATAGATATAATACGAGTAAAGAAATGCCATGTTTAACATTGAGAATATATATTCCTTACATACATGAAACAACACTGTTTAATTGGACGGAGTCATACAAGATGTTCGCGGGTACAAGGTAAAAATTAAAACTATCGGGATGAGCGGGGCGAGCTTCGAATATCGCGCCAACTGCCAATAGTACAGCAAGACGCGACGCGACTCGGCGCAACATTCGAATGCGTCTGTAATTGAAAATTATTTTTATTGCAATTCATTTAAACGTCTATCGATTGAAATTAACGGAACCGCACCTTACAGGCATCTTTACACGGCTTAATTAAAATTCAAATAGCTTGAAGCATGAAGTACCATGAGACCAAGCGCGGCGCGCGGAGAAATGCTTAAATTATTGCTGTACAGTTTACACTTCATATATAAATACTCACGATAATTAGGATAGCCTCTAAATTTTATGATAAGCTTCAAACATGTTGTCGGTGTTTGGTATCTTTATTTTAATTGTAATTTAAGTACCAGTACAAATCTTTGCCATTCATGAAATAGTGTTTGACAGGAAACTATAAATGTGGGTGGCAATAAATTATATTTACAGATATATCATGCATGTAATGGTTGTTTGAGAACACGGAATTGTGTCTTTGCAAATAAATACATTTCTTTCAACAGTTTGGGTTCCCCACCATTCCGGTCATAACTTTATTATATGGTCAAGGAAATGGGCGTTATGTTGAATTATTTGCAATACATAAACGCTAACGTTGATAATTAATAACGACTACGAGTATATTGATATGGTTAAAGGGATGCACATTAATTTATACCAATTTTAATTGATATTTAATAAAGTACAAGTTATTCGAAAGTCGAATCTGGCGTTAATAAACTGAATTAATCACGGAAGAAGAATCATAACAGTTACCATTAATATATAACTCAAAATCAAGTTCGTAGAGAAACAAGTTTCCGGAAAATATCAGTTTCCGAAATGATTGTGGATATAATCAATGAACTTGATCGAATCGTTTCCATTCTTGAAAATTCTTTGACAATAAGTTTTCCGATTTAAATGCAGACGTTCAATCTATACTTATTCCTTTTACTTCAGAAATTATGTTGAAACTAGCTTTACTGTCATAACGTAAAAACTCCGCTTAAACCAATTGCCATTATTATATTGAT